>JACXSJ010001909.1:0-64958 GCA_014851325.1 Pentalonia nigronervosa | reverse complement strand
CTCACAACAGTGCACATTACCAATATTTCAGTTTATACTATTATAACAATAAAATTTAAACACATTTTATTTTCAATTATTGTATTTAAAGATATTTAAACATAATTTTCTATCCATTAGTATTTCTTTCGGAACGAAATATATTTTTAGACTTTTTGGCTACAGTATGAAATACATACGAAAAACCGGTTTTAAACTTTCAATCCTTAGCCATAAGAATTAAACATTTTATATATTTTTAACTTCAAAATAATTTGAAAATTTCATGATTTTGCCCTTTCAAATACCATTTATAGATTTATTTTTCTATTAGAAAAGATTCTCATGTAGAATTTTTACTGCCGAAAAGGTGATGATAAATACATAGAAAAAAAAAATGGTCGTCAAGTGGATACCCCTCTGCTGTACAGTAGTTTTAAATATCTATTTTTGTCAAAATAAGAACATGTAGAATTTGAAAATGTCATTGAATGTTTAAAATATAATGATATACTTTAAACGTTTCAAGTACTCAGGAAAAATATTTTTAAATCACAACGTAATAAATAACATCGTTATTCTTCGTTTAAAATATCTATATTCGTCTAAATTTGAACTTAAAATGTCTATAAAAAATTATTTATTTTATATACTCGTATATATATATTGTATATAATATAATATAATAATAATTATAATATAATTAATATAATTATTATATATAATATATATTTTATATTTTGCTTACACTATTAAATACTTGAAAAAAATCTTATTTTAAATTTTCAATCTTTAGCTATAAAAACTGATCATTTTATATATTTTTAACTACAAAATAATTTGCTAACATTCGAGATTTTGATGAATTCGGTAGAAACTTGAACTTTAAATGCTTATAAAAAAAAGTGTGAATTTGTATCTCAAATATTTTTTAAACAGCATTTAGAAAAATTTACGAAAAATCTTGTTTTGAATTTTCATTTCTTAGTAATAAAAATTGAACATTATATACGTTTTTAACCACAAAATAATTTTAAAATGTTCTATATTTTGATGTCCAAATTTTAACTTAAAATTTCTATAAAAAAATAAATATTTTATATATTTTTTTGATTCTTTGAATACACTATTAAATACTTACAAAAACCTTGTTTTAAATTTTCAATTCTTAGCTATAAAAACTAAACATTTTATACATTTTTAACTATAAAACAATTTGCAAATGTTCGATGATGATTTTCGGTCAAAATTTGAAGTTTAAATTCTTATAAAAAAATTATGCCTGTGTATTTTTATTATTTTTAATCTGACATTTAAACAACTTATGAGAAGTCTTGTATTAAATTTTCAAGAAATTTCACTCAACTAAATGTTTTATATCAATATTTAAAGAAAAAAATTAAAAACCAAAATTTTCTTAGGCCTACAATTATCTCAAAAATTATCAGAATATTTTTAAATTTTTTTTTTGTGTGTAGAAAATGGTAATCTAAATATTTGGTGAACATTTCAAACGTCTTAAATTATTTCTCTTTGAATTATATCAAAATAAGAAAATCGTTCCTGGGATAAACGGGTGAATACCCAATGTTTAATTTCAAATGCTCATAAAAATTTGTTTGACTTTCCGTTAAACATTTTTCTTTTTAGAAAGGTAGAAAAACTTATAGAGAATCTTGTGTTGAATTTTCAAAACTTAGATTTAAATAGAAATTTTTTTATAAATTTCTTAATTAAAAAAAATTGCAAATTTTTGTGATTTTTACATATTTTCTTGAATTTTTAATTTTAGACGCTTATAAAAAACTATTAAAGATTTACGCTCAATATTTTTTTAATTTTCACTTACAACAATGAAAAACTTTGTATAAATTATCAAGTTTTTTGATCGACTGCAAACATTTTTATTAGCAATAATAAAAAAAAGAGAAAAAACATAAAAATTTATTATGCTTATAAACAGTTAAAAAAAAGTTAAAATATTTTGAAAAATGTATGATGTTTGGAAAATAATTATATAACCACTCGACGAAAATTCTATGTATTTACAGTCATTATTATTTATTTTGTTACATTAAAAATAAAAATAAATTTTGTCAAAAATTTAATTTGCTAAAAAATTTCCGTTTTTTTTTTCGTTTTTTCCGTGGCGATTAAAAACTATTAGAAATTTTCTACTTTTGATCCCCCAAAGTATCAACTAAATTCACTTTCCTATCAGAAAAAATGCTGATGAAGAAAATTGAATCACTTTTACTGCACTAAAATGTGATGACAGACACAAAAAAAAATAAAAAAAATAGATACACATCATTGTAAAATTAATACATTTATCGCTCCGCTCAGAATCTAACACATAAATATAAAATCAGTAAATTTATCGGAGTGTCAGAACTTAAAAAGTTTCATAATAATTCGTTACTAAACTATACAAGTTTTATTGAAAGTTATTTTTTAAATAATAAATATTGATTTTGATCGTAGTTTAAAATTTACTTTTTTTTTTAATCCATTTTTATTATCAGAGGAAAAGGTCAAATTTTTGAAAGAACAAATACATGTAACAATTAAATTGAAATTGTATGTTATTTCCATAAAAGCTTTACCATCATATTTTATACAAAGCAATGTCTTTAATATTTGGTAGTAGATATATAATTTAATATTTTTCAAGTGAATAATTTTTGATATAATTTTATTCAAATAATCAAAAACAAAAAAATATTATTAAATTAAGTTAATTTATATTAGTAAGTTTATTTACATAAATTATAATCATAATGTTGTTTTTAACAAAAGTTGAGACATGACGGATTTTTAATAACATTAAGTTTAAATATTAGTTTTTAAGCCTTATTTAATAAAAGAGCCAACATTTTAAAATGTCATTAACTACTGTAACTATTATGTAATTATGTAAATATTCCATTATATTTATATGTTTTGTTCTAAAATAATGAAATATCGTTTAAAATGTTAGAGTGTTTCAATTCTATAAAAAATTTTGCTTGACTTAAAAATGTAACTTTTTATAACAAATTTATCAAAAACCTGATTATTTTTTTTTTCTGCAATTTTACTTAAAATATTTATTAAAAGTATAATAATAAAGTTATCATGTATCTGTATTGAACTTTTTAAATGGTCCAAAATATGTATTACAAATCAATAAAATTATAGTATTACAGTAGAATTCAATTAAGTTATAATTTAGATTAAAAGCCAACCAAAATAGTGTTATTGATTAAATATAGTTTTTTTTTTTATAAAATATAATTAATATCGAAGTATAAGTTCTATTTATGTAACTAATTATTTTCTAATATTACTGGAACGTATAATATAAGTATAATAGATTAATTATACGTGTAAATATCCAATGTTGAAGCTGTGAGCTGTTATTTTTTTTTTTATCATTTCGAAATAACTTTCACGAAGATATGATACAAAGTGTGGCATATAAAAAACTTTAACATACTCAACATAATATCTTTTTGAAAAGAAAAGTTGTTAGTTTATAAATATTAATAATGAATGTATTAAATTATATATTTATCCCAAAACGTTACGTTTGATAATATAAGTTATTTTTTATCTAGATTAAATGTGATTGAAAAAAATTGTGAATAAATGTTTACTTATTTTTCTAGGAATATGTGGAATGTGTGGCGAACTGTTCTCGAAGAAAACGAAACGGCTGCAAAAGCACGGTTAGAAGCTATCGAAGTTTTACAAAACCAAATAAATGACGAGGCAAAAGCTCTGCGGGCGCATAAACTTCAGATTGCGAAAAAAGTAAGTTTTCAAAATTGTTTTATACAGTATTTTTAGATCAATTAGTATACGATATTTTTTTAGGTTTATAAAGAAAGTTATATTTCTAAGATATTCGCAATTCATTAGACCGTCACTAATCGTATGTCTCACAAATAGAATCCTGACTTTTATGGCCGATTTTTAGAATATGCTTTATTAATTGAAAAATTCTACCTAATAAACTCTTAGATGTGAAAGAAAAGATAGAATTTAAATTGCAATAAACGGCGAGTATTCTCAATCAAGAAAATGTATTTGCAATTAATCGTTTACTTCAAATTCTTAAAAGTTATATTGTAATAACGACGCCCCAGTTCAAAACTGCAACAACTCAAAAAACCTTTTTTTCAGGTATAACGTTTTAAAAAAAGTACAATTTTTAATACGCTATTAATAATTGTGAAATTGAGATAGAATAACCAAATTTGGTATGCAGCATTGATTTAATAGTCTGAATTTGACATTACTTTGCTTTTTTTATTTTATTAAAAACCAACTTAAGCACGTATTGCAGTTTTGAATTGATATATTCCAAATTTCTGAGCAATAATTAGACTTATTTTGTTCTTGAACTGAAATATTAAAAAAAAGTAATTAACAACTAAATATATTTCATTAATGAATTAAAGACCATAAACAATTTAACAACATAATTGTATATTAAAAATTCAGAGTTATGAATATTTCACTGTAAATTAAGTTTAACGTTATAACAGTTAGCAACTTAATTAATAATCAACTTTTGAATAAAAATGAAAATAATAATAAAAATCATTAACATCATAAAAAAATTAAATATTATATTACTGTATAATTTTATATTAACCACGTTTTATCACTCAAGTTTGCAAATTTAATACTATAAAACTAATTTTCGTTAAAATTAAACAACACATTTTTAAAACAACATAATTCATTACAACAAAAGCAATTAGTAAGATATTTGTAGTAATCATTTTTTGAATAGTTAAGTTGTAAAATATTTTTTTTTACTGAGTAAATAGAAATAATAATAAATATATAATTAATGGAACAAACATCACAAATTATAAAAAAAACAATATTAAATTATGTATGTTATAGTTTCTTTATAGTTTATAATACCTAATAACCAAAACAATTTTATTAATATGGATATTCATTAAAATACAATAATATAATAATAAAAATATACCAATCTTTGGATTGAGTTTCAAAGTGTTATAAGTATTTTCACATAGTTACATATCTAGTCTTTAGTCTCTATAGCCTGTAAACATTCATAAAACGTCCAATGGTTGTAATAAAACAAGTACTTACAACATTAGATACAACAACTGAATCTGCAATTAGTTTTGCTCTTTTTGAACGTAGAATTTTTAACTTTTAATAATAAACTTAATTTATTAAAAATACAAAAGTAAATAACACGAAATAAACCAGTAACAACAGGCATTACAATTATTTATAAAATGAAGTAAATTTGACTATCATAATAATAATAAATAACACAAAATTATAATAATTAATTATTTATCAAAATAATCTAAACATACAGACTGTACCAACTTAGAAAAAATAAAAAATCCTTTGTTCATTATTGGAATAAGTTGATTTATTTCTCTATTGAATTTATTGTAATTATACATTAAAATACAAAACGAAATAAACGTTCTCTTGTGGATAATAGTTTAACTATATTTTATTGCATTCTTGAATTGAAATCATTATAAAAAGACAAAAAAAAAAAAATAGTTTAAATAATACGAATTTGAAATTATTTGAGTTGTTACAGTTTTGAATTGAGGCGCAAATTTATATGTGAAAACTAAACGTATACGTATATAGCAACGCATTATAAAACATTTTTTTAAGCTTTGTGAAAATTCTTATTCCTCAATTTTGTTTGTATTGATATCTCATACACGATCTACTTCTACCTATAGATGTATTTTTAAAAATAAATAAATTTTAGTTTATTTTATGCGTACTTTTTTAGTACCGTAATATTATGATTGAAACTTAACTTATCGATGAATAATTTTATGTATGATTTTGATTATGGGTTTATATTAAAATTAATTATTTTAAGTTACTTATTATTATGTAAGTATCTACATGTGTTATAAGATAAATAACACGAATTTATTGATTTTATCACTATCATAAGCTAAAATATTTACCATATATTATTATTGTATAATTATAGTGTACAGATCATTTAGCATTGGTACAAAAAGAGCTCCATTCTTCCGTCCAAGATGTGGATAAAACGAAAAAGTTTTATTTTGATGAAGAACAGAGCGCTCATGAAGTGAGAGACAAGGCTAAGGATATCGAAGAAAAGTAAACTTTTGATTTATTGTTTTAATACGAGTATAATATTATATAATTAAACTATCATTTTATATATTTTCCAACTACTTTATTATATTTGAATTGCTAGTCACTGATCAGGATAAAATATGTAGAACATTATATTGAATTTAACGTGAGAGTGAAATTGTAATTACTTAAAAATAGTTTTCCTAAGAGTGAAAACACTTAGAAAATGTTTAATTAAGGCGAGCATTCGAGTTAATGAAATCCATTTGAATTCTATATATTTTGACAATATTGCGTTAATATTTGTTATTTATTGTATTTTTTTTTATTATCTTTTAAGTTCTGAGCAGAGCAAGAATGTATTGATCTTATAACGCCATTTGGAAAAAAATAAATAAAGTACCTATGTAATCTTTAGTTAAGGAATATTCTGAAAGTTTCACATAAGGTCAAATGCTCTATGGATCATCAGCTATTAGTTTTTTTTCGTATTATATAGGTATAGTGATCATAGGCATCAAGATTTCAAAAAATCATTGGGTGCTTTAAAAGAAAAGCCTCCCCCTCATTTAAAAATAGCGTGCAAAGGCTTTAACCATTCATTCTTAATGAGTTAAAACATCAGAAATCAAGGTAAACAGTCAGAGAATTATTTAATCCCGTTTCAAAAAAAACCTAAAAACAGTTCAGATACACATCTAAATCACATCATCGACTGTATAAAAACATATTGGCTCTTGCTATACACACAAATTGTCTGTTGTTCAATCCATAATAATATTGTCCATCTATTTATTACATATTTTATTCATCAAATAAAAAACATTTTCAAATTGATTTTTTTCATGAAAATTATTAATCACTAACAAAATTTGACCTCAATTTTTATGCATACATTTCAACGGGTGCTTCCGGACACCCGTCTACGTGGCGCCTATTATAATGATATTATAATAATATGTGAAGAATGTTTTGTATTATTGCCGAAATAATATTATCATGCGCTATATTTTATATGACATTGGATTTTTCATATATTTGTTTTGAATTAAATTGAACTATTTTTACGGCGTTGATAAAATGACGAGTCTAATAAGAATAATGCAATTGAATAAACTGACGAGTCTGCTAACACCTGTCAGTCTATGTGCGACACAACAATACCTTTTTTTAATTTTTAATTTACTTATATTTTTTGCAGGTTGAAGAAAAAAAAAGGCTCATTCTTCCAGTCGATCACTTCTTTACAGAAGAACAGTGTCAAAGTAAATATCATAATTTTTATAACTCAATGTAACGGTTGGAACAAATTTTTGATTATTAAATAATCTTAAAATATTTCAATTTTTTAGGTGTCTTCCAGAAGAGAAGTTTTGGAAGAAAAATCTTCGGGAGCTAGAAACGATTATTTACTGAGTCTGGCAGCTGCGAATGCTCATCAGACACGATACTTTTTGGTCGACCTTCAAAATGTAATGAATGTGAGTAATCAAATACATACTTAGGCTAGATTAACATTTTAATAAAATTCATACTAATATTTGCTTTTAAACGTGTAAAAATATAACTCTAATTGCAATTATTATAATAAAGTTGCTCAGTAATAATAATTTTAAATTCTCGAACACGCTTAAAACTTATGCTTTTCTTCTTATATTATTAAATAAATAAATAATATATTAATTTTACAACAACAGTATACAAGTTTAGAATTATTATATAATAATATTGAAGGTATGTGGTCATTTGATACTTTATACATTATCGTGTTATTTATTAATTTAAGTTTAGAATTAAATTCATTATCGCTTTCAATTAGTTTTGTAGCCTGTTTTCATAAAACTATAACTTTAATAAGTAGCAATTATATTTTAATTAATTATTTCGCTTCTACGTAAAGGATTTTGGTACAACGGTTTGCTTATAATCTACTACTACTACCGATTCATTTTTCGATATTTATTTAACTTGATTATTATTTGGTTTTTTGTATCTATCATTATTAATGATGTTTTGAATTTATTGAATATAGACTATGGAAAACAATGTTTATGAAAAAGTACAAGAATATTTGGCATTATTGAGTAAAATCGAGCTCCTCACGTGTACCGTTGTTCACAATTCGTTTAAGAAAGTCAGAGATCAAGCGCAACAAGTTAGTACCGCTATATACCACCATATACCGCTGTATACCGCATTTTATTTTGATAAAACATAAAATTATTTTTTTTGAAAACCGCGTATAGTTGAGTCGGGAGTACAACATGCAGTGCGTATACCTCTTCTATCCCGTGTTGAAGCAACACGTCCAATACCAATTCGAGCCTTGTGACGGAGACGGTATAGATCATATCACAGCGGACCACGGCGGAGTGGTGACCATACTCAGCCAAGAAGCGAAAAGGTGGGCCACACGAATAATTAGGGAGACGAACAACATCAAAGAAAACACTAGAAAACTACAGGTCTTCCAAGCTCTCCGGGATTCCGGACAAAAGGTAAAATCAATTATGACACGACGCGCGCATTGGTTATTCGTTATTATCATTATGCAATCACGTCCGTTGCATAACGAGACTGTTCCGTTATCGACCGAAACGTCGTCATTTATTTAAGCACCCATAATAAATATATATATAACATTCCGCGCTTCGCCCCAAACGCGCCAGACACTTTATATATGTGCCGGAAAAACAGTAAAGTATCCATTTCGCGAATGTCTCGCAACGATGAATAATTCATTAATCGACTGCGTGATTTATTGGTACACCGAGTACGATCTAAAAAACGCATTAACTGTTTCGCGCAGTTTATCATCGCGGATGGCTTTAAAAACAGTACCCATACGATGCTTTACAAGCGATTAATTGTGTTATTAAAATGTATTGTTAAAGCGATAGTTTATATCGGCTGAATCGTCGATAGATCACAATATTTGAAACCGCTCCAAGTCCGGTTTAATCATAATAATAATTTTTTTTTTTTTTTATTCATCACAGAACGATCCAAACGATCCGAACGGAGCTGATTTGGAAACTAAAATAGAATCATTGAAAAACAGCATTCGGAGATCTGAAGTAAGCTTATAACGACACTTGATTCAAAAATATTTTTACCAATATATTATGCATAATAATGTTTGCATAAAAAACGCGTAATAGTAACTACTATAATATTGTAGCGAAGAGTAAACAAGATGTCTACTGCTATTATATTATAATGTCGAGTTATGTTTGTGTGTCATTTTTGACATTATCTTAATATTATTATGACGAACATTATTGTGTACCTACGTATTAATGTAATTCTCATAAATTAAAAAACAACTGCAAAAATCGTTACGTTCCAAACATTGATCGAATTATAATTATTATTTACTGAGTAAGAAATACAACAACCAATGGTATTTTGGAGTATTCAAATCAATTCATTTAGATACGTATAATAATAGGTAGTATAGGTAGGTACATAAATAAACTTGTTCGTGATCCATTTTAGTTATTTTGATGCGATTCAAAAAATATTTGTCGTATACAGACTTGAACTTTTTAATATTACGTAGGTTTATCAATATTTTTTATAGTCATTAAAATTTTCAAAATATTTAGTCTAATTTTAGTTTTTTATACCACGAACCAATATTTTTACAATTTCACGGTATACGCAGGTATTGATTTATACATGTTAAAAGCTCATTGTTTTTTATAAAAATTAGTTAGCAGCTAACAAACCTAATGAAAAAAATAATAATTTATATAAAACATTATATAAGTTATCCTGGGAATAGGTATTGCTCTACATTTTAACCATCATCTCTTCGCTAAGAATCGTTTTTTTTAGTTTAGGTACAGTGATTTATCTATTTTTAATTCATATTTAACACATTGGAATCGGTTTTTTTTTTACTAATCGACTTTATGAGTTGGTTACATTTTTCATTATTTATTTTCTTTTTTTTCAGATAGCCAAAGCTAAAGCTGAATCTCGTATTGAGTGTTTGAAAAACGGAGATACAAATGGTACTTATATTTTATTACATTTTATTGTTTTTTTTTTTTTTAAGTTTTAACTTAGAAATTTTCGATTTTTGGATTGGTATTGTTAAAATGAATCCATTCGTCTTAATACTTAAGTCTTGCTAAAAGTTAAAATTGTTGATTACTTGCGTACATGATATGCAAAAAATTAAAATAGAATATTTGTGTGAACATCAAACTGGTTGTTTTGTATCGTAGTTAATGTAGAAGAATGGCTGGCAGACATGGGCGACATAAATGCCGAACTTCAACGATCGAACAGTACATCTTCGTTACCAATTGATGGAGGTGCAACTAATACTATGACATCTGACTACGATAGTGAGGATTACGGAGACGGGCCTTCTGATAGTCCAGTGCCATCCGATCAGCCACAGTCGTCGTCTCAAGACGAAGAAGATCGACCGGATTCGGCGGAAATCGATAAAGATTGGGGTATTTTTCGATATTATCAATTTCTAAAAATAATATTTGCAGTTTTATTTGTCCCGATATTATAATATGTACGCGTCTTAATATTGTTGTTAATATTTTAGCACTCGTAGAAAAAGAACGTCAACGTATTGAACAATTAACAGCTGGTTGGGACGATCCGACTCAGGTAAATTGGGAAGAAACCCGCGACACCGAAGAACACCCTCAAACTGCTCCAGAAGAACCCGAAGGCCCTGTTTACAAATGTACTGCGTTGTATAGCTATACTGTAAGTAAAATAAAATTAGAAATGTATGTATAACTTTTTACTTTCTAAAAATATTATATTGACTTATTAAGTAAAATTTTACTGGTAGGTCCAAATTACGTACCTATGCTTGATTACAATTATTACCAAAGGTTAGCATCATTAATAAAATATATTAACTAGAGCGTGGATTTCAATACAGTTGCATATTTTTCCCTTTTCACATTTTTAGATTATTGTCAATAAGATTCACGAATAATAATGTTTTAAGACTAGCGGTGAAATTTTTGTTTGCATATTTTTATAAAATTCAAAATTTATTGTATATTGAAGTGAAAATTTAAAAAAAAGGTATAAAATCATATATTGTCAAGTAGAAAAATCAAAAATAAATTTTTAAGGCACTAAATAGAAATTAAAACAAAGATAACATAACTGATCTATTATGATGCCGAAAATAAGTAGTTCGATATGTAATAAAATATTCTCGAAAAAGCGCCAAGTTGAATCTCTACATAAAAATTCTACTATAAATTAATACAGTATTATTAAGCAAAAATGTTCAGCTTTATGATATTTCAATAAGACCCAACTATATTTAGTTGCTTCAAATAGTTACAACAACTTCGGTTGACGTCTAACAATTGTTCTCAGTCTAAATATATTAACAGATAGACGTCATAGCTTCACGGTAGAAAAACTGGAAATGCATAATATGGTTATTGATTTTAATAATAAATGCAATTTTATAAATGTACTTGGTAATTTATTCAAAAAATTTTCTAAAAAAATTGTTTTTAATGTATATTTTCATAATTTTGACTGCATATTACATGACATATTTTGATACTTTTTAGTGCATAAAAATCCGTGCTCTAAACATAACCAATATTAAGTTATTCGATAACGTTTTGTATTGTTAAAATATTAAAGCATACAGTTCATATACATATACTGAGAATTAATAGATATTATTTTGGTCCATCTTTATTTGTTGTCTATCTATTATAAATATACTCAATTTAATCAACGCTTGGAATACCAATCTCCTGCTTCCCACTAGTGAAGTACCTGGGTCTCACTTTAGATCAAAGACTAACCCGGGACCATCACATCAAAACTAAAAGGTCGACACTTCAAATAATTGACTACGAATGCTGAAAACTCTTTTACGCAATAAGTAATAAAATATATTATTCTCTAAAGGTCAAACTACTCATGTCCTACTGAAACCAAGGGCTTTATGGAATTCAACTCTGAGGAAACGCAAAAAAGTCAAATTTAAATAAAATCCTAATCTTTCAAAATATATGCTTTTAGGAAATTAACAATGCCCTTCTGATGTGAATCAAAGTGTAAGTGGTGTCGAGATCTTTCGTGTAATTAACATGCGTATTTAAATTTCCCAAGTTGAAAGTCTCACGACTGTGTGGCTTCTTTCATCAAAATTGTGTATTCATGTTTTTCTACTCTTAGCCTTTATTATACTTATTGCGCCAAATGATACAGATTGTATATTATCAATTAAATAAAAATTGATTAACACAAGACTGATTCCGTTTTAAAGGTTAAATATCTCATTTTCGTGCAATGAATTATTAACAGTGTATTTAGTTTCTAGATTAGAATGTTGAAATATTTCACACTTTTTGTTATTATGATATAATACAAAAAATTATTTCGTAGTTTTTGAAGGGTTTTAATCATCAAAATATCAACATTTTTCTTCTCTCATTTATTAATTGTATTTCGTTATTTCACGTTGAAATCGGTGTTATTGAGTTTGAGTCGTTAACTTTTTAATTATTTATCATATAACTGATCTAACATTACGGTGACCTAACACCGACGAATCTTCATATACAATAACTAACGCCAATTCTGTTATTTCCCTAACACTATTATACCATAGGTACTTGTATCAGTTCTATTTTATACATTTTTAAAGTCAAAAATTAATTTCAAAAATATTAAATAATAATTATTTTCTTACATAAATGTTTCAGGGTCAACATCCTGATGAGTTGAGTATCGTTGAAAATGAGCAGCTTGAAGTGTTTAGCATGGACAGTGATAATTACGGTTGGTCAAAAGCCAGAAATTACAAAGGTGAAGTAGGGTATGTACCATCTAATTATTTGGACATCGAACAAGAGACGTGTGAACCAGAAACACACGACACTCCTACCACATACCAACTTAGATCGCAGATTAGCTTCTCATCGGTTGACTATATGGTCAACGAAGAGATGGCCAATCAACTACAGCACGGTCAGTCCGACGAAGACGTTGAAGCTGAAGAACAATCGTCGGAGAAAAGCATCACTACGGTGTGGGAAAAGAAAGACGGAGGTAATATTGTTATGATCTTAAGTGTTAAATCGATTTTTAAAAATTGAACGACACGGGTGTAATGTGTTCATGTTTAATGGCGCTCAAATCAATTGACCAATAATATATACTATAAGTATGTCAGTGGCGTAATTTGGGCATAATGTCAGGGGTTGCAAAAATAACTCAGGATATGAACTAAGCAGTTGGGGTTTCAGCGTTTTAGTCCCACACTACCAGCATTATAAAACCCAAAATCAAATAATGTTTTAATAAAATTATATTCTTATGTTCTAAAACATATTAAATTAAATATATATTACAAAATACATATTATATATCTACTATAAATATTCTTCTTTTATAGGTACATATGAGTTTTAAGTTTTTATAACTAAAATAGCTATAAACATTACTTTTATTTAAATCACATATATCTAATATTTTAAAATTAGAATACAAAATTCAGAATTTAAAAATTGTAACTGTCTCATTGTTGTTCTCTATTTTAACGCATAGTAATGAGTAATTCATTTAGTGGTTTAATTGCAGGGGTTGCAAATTAATGCTTTTACGTCCCTAGCATTGTATTTAGGGTCGTAAGTGCAACTCCTTGCAACCTCCCCCCCAATTACGATACTGAGGTACGTGTTTATCTAAAAATATACAAATTTCGTTTACTTTTTCAGGCATCATAGAGGTACCGTCGTACTGTATAGCTCTGTTTGATTATGACGGAAACGATCCCGAAGAACTGGGCATGAAAGAAGGCCAAATAATCAAAGTGGTCGACAAGACTACGCACGTAGATGACGGGTGGTGGATAGGCGAGTTGGGCAGCATGATGGGACATTTTCCGTCGTGCTTGGTAAAAGAATGTTACGAGAACGGCGACCTAGTGCCCACACCTACGTCCGAGAACGGAGACAGTGATTTTTCGAACGAAGATCATCCTGAGTTTGTTACAAGTGGTCCACCGCCGCCGCCGCCACCAGTGTTTACACCACCCGAATTACCTGCAACGCATTTGTTCCCGACTCAGGTGATTGTCACCGTACCTACGCCGATCGGTGATCGCGGACCTCCTGGGAGTTTTGCTCCGGAATGTGAGTAGCACGTCGTGTAAAGGATAAACGATAAAAGACGATTAGAAAAAAAAAGGAACTAAAAAAAATAAATATATGAACTTATAAAGGAGTGTTTTCGACTAAAAAATAAGTAAGTTCGATAAGTTGGATAATATAAAATGTGAAAATAGATTAGACATGAAGGTGCATTGTATAATATATTTCGTATATAATGGAAACAATGAATAAATATACCAAGAAGATAATGTCAAATAGAAGGGAAAAAGTGATTTAAAGACAATAAAAGTTAAATTTAAAATATTCTAATAAATATTTACATGTTATTATTTTGTGGTAGTTCCAGGGCTGTGGTAATAATACTGTTATACAAATATAGTATTTAAATGTAAACACTTAAAAAAAAAAAAACTGTTGAAATATAATTAAATCATATTTATGAATAAAAAAGTACAAATAATATATAGTACTTGGTAAATTAAATATTATGATATTAACGAGTTAATAAAAAAATAAAAATATAATACATTTAGGTATTTTAAATACATAATATATATTACAATATATTGTGTTACAATGCTTATACGGTCAATTATTGACCTTGAATCGTATATTTTTATTTTGAATTTTAGTTTCACCCAAATCTAATGAATTTTCAATGGTGATAACTCAAAATCAACAAGATCAGTATGAAACGCAGTTTACGGAGGAGGATTCCGATACAGTACAGGTAGACGGTGAGTGTTGGCACATAATTAATAGATTAAAATATTGTTTTAATAATTATATATGAATTATTTTTTATGTAATTAAAATGTACAGTGCCCGGTGTACCACAACTGTTTATAGAAAACGAGGTAATATTATTTCCTATAATATTAATTCAGTAGTTAGTATTAAACACCACGTATATAGAAAATATTAAATGATGCACAACCCATTCTTCTTTCTTTGTATATTATTTTATGGTAAGAAATTGTTCAATTACATTTTAAAATTATCCATAAATCTTTGTTGTTCCTAGTGTTCGTATCATTCAGCACACTATATAAAAGCGATGGACATTTAGTACGTCTAAGACGTTATTACTTGATTCGTTCTAATGCCAAAAAACCATTCTTTCCATTTATAAAAACATTTATGAATAAGTAACATCTCTGTTCTGCAGGCTTAACGACTAATTTTATTTAACTCAATCAAAACCCTCAATATGTCTTTCAACATTCACTCTATTTTAAATATTATACTAAATCTGTATCAGCAATTAAAATTGTAATCTTTTTTTATATTTGAGGCTGGCTTTGTTTTATAAATAATATATTGTTAACCATAAAATTGTATATTTTATCAAATTATAATTGTTAAGTTATCTTAGTTGTATGCTAGTAGCTTTTTAAAAGTAACTACTCATACACCAGCTAAAGTCTAAAAGTTTTGATGGTTTAAAAACTTTATTAAATTAGTTTATTCATCTCCCATAACCCGCATATTATTATTATATCGCAGCCAATACCATCAGTCAGTGTAGCGTGTTACAGTATCGTATTTTAGGCTTTCTCAGACTAAGGTTTTTCAGTCCTATCAATCAAAAAATAAGACACTAAACTTATCGTACTTAACATGTGTTATATAAACAATTAATACAGGCATGAGATCAATGTTAACGAATTCAGTAACGTTACGAACTTATTTTTTTTTGGGCGATTGTTTCAAACAATTTTAGGTGGATGTGTAGTTTTTCTAGGGTTGAAAATATTTTTTTACATTTAATTATTATTATTGAATAGTCATATTATAGTAATATGTTGATTTTAATGCTGTGCGGTAAATTAGCATCATACAAAATAGGTGTATTTTATTGATTTACTTTCGGAGTGAGCACATATGAATGACAAAACACTTATTGGATTGTTGTACGTTGTATATTATGTAATTGAGGAGCTGGAAAGATAAAATTTTATTGGTGTATCATATTCGCGGGGTATTTATAACTGGACATTCAGATTTCATTGGGGCGTTAAATCAGGGGTCAAAAAATAAATAAAAATTTTTCACAGGCCACAATTGGAATATACTTTATTTTATAATATTAAATAAAAATGTTTATTCGTATAAAATTTAGTTTAAAATTGTTAGGTATATTTATTTAACGATGCATCTATTTACAAACAAACCAGGTACATTTTAATCCACTGTTTTCATAGCATCATAGTTCGTGGTTTTTATACGTCACGATGTCTATTTTTATACTAATTATACATTTTACTCGCGGGCTCTTAAAATTGCTACGAGAGCCTGCGGTACCGACTCTCGCGGTAAATAATATCAATATTTATTTTATATTTTTATAATAAAAATGAAATTATGCATAGGCAGCTTTTAATTTTAAGCTTGGCGGGTGTGGGTGATTTCAATATTTGCGCCTGTGGATATAATGTTTGTGACGCACTGCATAAATAACAAATATTACCGATAGCCGACTATAATAAATTATACAGTTCGTCTTTCCGACAACACATTTTATTTGCCGAAAAAACCAATGCCAAAAATATTGACTGTCCATTTTACCTGCACAACGACTATTTACAGGCACTCCAGATGCTAGAAAACTTACCGCTATAGGGACAACAGGTTCCAAAAGGCTATTGACACGCTTGAGGATAAGACATCTTTTTTAAGACACAATTGAGCAACTTTGTCGGCGTAGCAAAGAATATAGAAAAACGAAAGAAAACCTACACGATTGAGCATAAAAAAACTCTGCGATGTCGCCGTTTGCAATTTGAACTAGATTTACAAAAAAAAAAAAAAAAAATAATAAATAATAATTTGTGTTGTCCAGAAGTTTTGATCACATTACGTCTATCCAAATCTGAGAATAAATTATTGCCGAACATTTATTATTAGTACACCTTCATCTCAAAAGAATATCTTTTTTTCGTTCACCAATTAATTTAAATTTGTATAAATTCACTAGAGCTTATTCTTCGCCTCTTTCTGATAAAATCATTTTTATATTATTTATATCCACAATAAAAAAGGTCGGCAAGTAGGTACCGCTCTGCCGTACAGCGGGTGTCCAGTGAGTCACTGTAATGGAATGAATTTGAATTCAATGATATAAAATCATTGTATACGAAAAACGATTCTGAGCGAAAACGACATGTCAGCCTTTATAACTAAGTGTATTTTATGGTATTATTGCAATTGAAATAATTTATTTTACTATTAATGATGCGCAATAGTTTAAATTAATTTTTGCAGAAAACTTTAGGTTTAAAAATGTCATTGAATGTATAAAATATAATAATATACATTAAAATTTTCAAGTGCCACGAAAAATATTTTTAAATCGCATCGAAATAACTAACATTGTTATTTTTCATTTAAATATCGAATTACGTCCAAATATGAACTCGAAATGTCCATAGAAATTAGCTATGTAAATATATGTTTTAGACTTATTGGTTACAACATTTTCCCCGCTCAGAATCTAAAAATGAAACTAAAACATTTTTAACGCATTATGTGACGCGACTATATGGGCGATCGAATACTTACTACCATAAACTAAATTATTTCTAAAATAATTTCGGAACATTTATTTATCTTAATGACTTTAATGTTTCTCCGGTGCTAAATTTTTAAGACTTCGCGTTTAATAATGATCAGTATTATTCATACGGATGAAATTATATAATAACTATATAATTCATTTTTTTCAAGAGTTTTCAAACGCCAATAAAACCTCTACTGTGTTGGCTTTCTTTTGGTTAATTTCGCTCTGTTTTCATAGCTGAAACTCTGTTATTTTTTAAACATTAAACCAAATTATTTTGTTTTGATTTTTATATAATCAAATTTTTTTCGTCTTTCTGTTATTTTTATTCGTATTATTATCACCGTGCCTATAAGTTTCCACGCGTCATTAATACAGTCAAAAATTCCCGGGGGGGGGAGGGGAGTCCCTTTTGGAACCTCCCTGCCCACGGGTGAATCGCGTTGCTTAAAAGGCACATAAACGCTCAATCGTTGTTTACCGTTCGAAAACACGTTGTCACGGTACGCAATTAATTGTTTCTGTTGAATTATTTTATTATTATCGTTTTATACAGGTTGACTGTTCGGGGCCCCCCGACGCTCCCCCGCCACCGGCGCCCGCACCGGCGTCCGACGGTCTGGGCGTCGCTCAGATCGTCATCACCGCGGCCACGCCGATGATGGAAGAACCGGAAAAGCCGTTCGGCCAAGAACCGGCCGCGGCCGAGGCCGAAGCGGAAAAACCCGGCGCGGAGGAGGCCGCCGCCCAAACGGAATCGAAATCGGAAGAGGAGCACCGCATGAGCGTGGACAGCGACTACTACCCGGCCACGATACCGGAGGAATCCGAAGACGACCTGAAGTCGCTGGAGACGTCCGACCGTCATGCCGACGCGGGCCTGCCGGCGGAGCTCGAGCCGGGGCAGCTGGCCAAGCTCCACGATCTCAAGGAGTCCAACGCTTAGATAGATTTCCCGCATCGTCTTATCGCCTCTGTAATCATTTTTTTTTTCAAGGTCGACTATATAACAATATATACGTGTATTATTCTTAAGGCTCTACCTACTACTTACTATACCATTAAGACTAAATATTATCGTTTGTGCCGTTGTCGGTCGGTAAATAGGTATTCGGACACCCGTAACTTAAACACTTGCTGTACAACATAACATATATAAACTAAACGCTTACGGCAATAGTGATATACGGGAACACGTACGGCGAAACGCCCGCAGAGCAAACGAGTCGCGTCCCGACCAAGAGATATTTTCCTGGTCGGGGCACGCGAGTTGTGTCCCAAAACGATGAAACGTTGGGGGGGGGGTGTACGCCGCGAGCTGTGTCCCGGCGAGAAAAAGATTCGGTCGCTGCCGGGTAGATCGTCGCGGCGGCGGCGGCGGCGGCGCTTTTCAGTAGTTGTAGCCCGAACTACTGGTCGCGGCGTGTTTCGGCCTCGTCAAGTCATCATCATAGATGTACGAAAATGTCTACTCTTTTTAAAAGTCTTCGACGGTATGTTTACTTTTGAATCAATAACGTAAAATCGGTTTTGAAATGTTAAATCGAACTGATTTTAACGTCAAGATACGGAGAACCTCTGGTTTTTCCTCTGTCGCGCCACCGTCGCCGTGCCAATCTCTCCGGTGCAATGACACGAGTATTTGTCCTGACGATATTTCTCGATTTTAACTTGATAAAAACTGTTTTGGCGAGTACACATCATGTGTGCTAATAAATGTTACAGCCGAGAAATTTGTCCACCAATACGATTATATAGATTTTATAGGTTTTAAATTTTACAGGGGGAATGAAATAATTTGATGTCTTGTCAGTATTGAAATATGATAACGAATATTACGACAGTATTGTTTTATTTAATTTTCTCCAAACGTTTAATTATTTTTATTTTTAATTTCAATCAGTCATAAATATGACGAAACAATAATTGTTGTTAATTTTAACAATATAAATATAATAATATTGTAGTGAACAAATTTCTCGATTTGTATTTGATTTCATTTAAAATCTACCGGACACGACTCGTGTAACCCGAAAAAAAAAACCGAGGGACACAGTTCAGTACATTTGGGACACGATACGTTTGCAAAATCTATGCGATCGTATGTCGTACGTTTCTATTTAAGTAGCAAAAAAAAAAAAAAAATGTTAACCGTCGACAATATTTCTTCAACACACTTATCTTATAATATTAAAAGTAATAATATAATTATATAAAACCAGGTGCACGTTTAGAGAATAAATTGCAGATTAATATTTTGTCCTTCGTATTATTCTTCTTGTTATAAATAGTGTTATTTTCAATAGGGTAGAAAATAATTATTACGAATCTAATGAATATGTTTATAAGCGAAAAACGTATATAATAATAACATTATAATATACTTTTATGTGACATTTAAGTATCAATAAAAATGTATTTTCTATTCTCAGTTTACGTGTACCTATACCAATATTGATTCACCCCGAACAATGAGGATTTGATCGTATTGTATTTTTTTTTTTTTTGTCACGTTAAGTCATAGCTTATTTCAACAACGTATAATATTATTATTGTGAACCCACTTCGGTCTTAGGTATACACCTAAGAGTTCTGAAATGATTGTGAAGTTTACATTTTTCATCAACAGTTTGTCTACGACAACGTTACGATTAATGGTTATTTAAGAGTACACCATATACAAGGTAATTCAATTGACGTAAAACACTTATAATACCGAAAAGTATAGACTTTTTTCAATTTATTTTTTTTTTTTTACATGATTTTAGGTCATTATAAAAAAACCTTTTTTCATCTTGATAGATTTTTTAAGTTTTTTTTTTACTTTTTTGAATGACAATATACAGTTTTGATTTCGTTTTTTGAATATTTTTTTTAGTATTTCAATGTATAAAAATTGAATTTTGGACGAGTAAATTGGGTTATTCTAAAACTAACCTCACAACTCTAAGTATTTTAAGTTTAGATGAGCTGAGACTAGTGGACCAACATTTTGCGAGGTAACCGCGTACCACTCCAGTCCGTTCATCAATACTTTAAATACTTATAACTCATTTACTACTTGTCTGAAATTTGATTATGATGTATCGAAATAATCGAATGAATATTCTGCTTTAAAATGTGAAATTAAAAATGTATGTCGTCTTTCGAAAAAGTAGAAAACTAAAAAAATTATACGAATAAAAAATAATCGTTCTTTAAAAATAATGTTGTTTTGTAACGACTTGAAACTTTGTAAAAAAAATTTTTTTAAAAAGCCAAAATTTTTCGATATAATAAGTGTTTTGTGTTAAATGAATCACCTTGTACATCATAATATATAATAAAGACTTTTTGCAATTTTACACCTATACAGTATCGAACAAGCCTGCAGTTTCCCATTTCGAAAATCAAACGTATACAGATTACAAAGTTATAGTTAAACGTTTAGGACCATTTCGCATGTCTGACCGAGTGTATTTTTTTGGAAAGTTTCCCTGCAGACATTTTTTTTTTTTTTTTTAAATTGTTTCGAGTTTTTTAAATTTGCGGGTCTGGCCATTATCCGCAGAGTGGTTATAGACACGTAAACACGTCTACGTAACGTCGCCAATATTTGAAATCTCATATGTTATTACAGCGTAATATTATAAAGACTGTCGTTTTACATTTTCTACTAGCAGTACCTACGTTGTTTTGCCTAAGTCAGATATTTTTGTTTTTTGTGTAAAAATATTATACAATTATTATCGCTGTTATCGTTACGATTTTGGAATTAATTTCAAAAACAAACGTATAGGCACGACTGAAGCACGGGAGATATTGACAAACGATGATAATTATTATTATACGTCGACGAGTATCCATCATTATATATAATTTACACGATGTGAGTACGATAATTATTATTATGTGTTTTAACCGGTTATACAGTTATTATATGTACCACTAAAACACCGAATTATTGTTTATACATTTACAAAAATGCCAATATTTAAACGACATCACTACGTCATCATCATCATCATCATCACCATTAGTGTATTATGTTTTTAATATTTTATAATATTATTGTAATATGTCCACACGGTCATTATCATATTGTTTCGGTATTGTCAAACGTCGAACTCGATAAATTAATTTGATTTCTATGCCGTTGTTTGTATCGAAATAACAGAGATTCGGGTACTCACAGTAGTTTAAAAACAAAACAACGTTCGCTAAATACTATACACCTGTCTAGGTATCAGAAGGGATCGATTTTAGTTGACATCATATCATATTTATTATAAAATATATTATATTGTATCGAAAACAGTCGAAACGTTCGGTGTCCGGTGGTAGCGGTGTGCAAAGGGCAGTCCTCAGAATACGGGATTTGAGGCTCAGGGCAAAAAATAATTTTTCGAACAAATTTTCCTTTTTCCATTTTCCGTTTTTTTCGAACGCGAGACTTCGAATCCAAAACAGATTAGAGCCAGGGCCCTGTCCACCCCCTCTCTCCTAAAGGCCACCGTGATTAGCGTACAACACGAATGACACGGTTGCCTAAACTTACCGATGAATAGGTATATACTGCAATATAATATTATTGTTCCAAATATATTTTAGTCGAATGTGAAATGTTTTTGGTTTATGTTTTTCTCGATCAATGAATCTACTGCTCAAAACGGACAGCGAAATAGAGCTGGGCATAGAGCGCAGAGGATCGTATTTAAAAATACACTCGAATAAATAATATTATATATTATTATTAGTTATTATTGTTATTAAATAATATTGTAATGTTTGTAATATGATGTTATTATATCATTTGTTCCTCTTCCAAGTTGAAATAATATTATTGTTTTACCGACGACACGACGACAAAATTAATCATTTGTTCTATAATAATATTATAATCTCGGTGAAAACGATTATTATTATATGATCAGTTGCTCGTGCGATTTGAAATATAGCTATGCGCCATAGACAATTTTATTATTATTTTAATTGTTGAAGGAGTGTGCCTTTCTCGTGTACGTGCGTGATATATATATTTTTTTTTTAATATAATAGTCGTTAAAATGTTAAACGAACAGGAACAAAACCTAAACCTATAATAGGTAGACATTAAAACTAAAATATTCGACATACATTTTGACATAATATTATAGATCGTATTAATATTTTTGGTATCCAAATAATTATTATTTCCATAGATTAAAATATGAAAGCGTGATGTATTCATGCGCGCACTGGGGATTTCTTTTTTTGGGGGAGAGTGGGGGCTTACAAATTTTCCTACTCTCCCTTAAACACAAATGCAAAATAACCAGAAAATTTAAATAATTTATTTTGGGTATATTAAAACAAATATGGGTAGGGGGTTTAGCCCCAAAGTCCTCCTCCCTCCGGGTGCGTCACAGTGTGTTTTTAATCCATGTCACTATGCCTATACACTACCAACGAATAAAATATTATATTTCGTAGCAATGTTTATACATTATAACGACGGTTCTTTTTGTATAGATCGTTTAAACACTTTAAAATCTACTTAAAATTAACTCGTATAAGACGAACAATAAATGTGTTAATATTATTAATGTTATCAACCGTTTAATGTTTTTTTCATACCTATATTGTATTGTATTTGTTTAGTATTGTGTATTATTAAAAAACCAAAACCAAAACGTTGTTAATTTTTATTTGATTTTTACATAATATTAATAACTTCCTCAATTATTATGTCATCAGTGCTCGGATTTTATATAATTTGTTAATAATTATTAGAGGATTTACAGGATACAAATAAAAATACCAGAGTAAGCTGCTAAAGATTTGTTTTGTGCACCATGAAATTTTATGCAAAAAACGAAAATTATTAAAACACTATACTTCATACCTATTAAAATATGGGATATAAATTAAATACCCCAGTCATAAGTATTTAATATTGTTGGTAAAAAATCTAAAAAAATATGTTTACACAATTTTTTTTTAGTAGGTACATATTTGAAGTTCAAGTTTGGACAAAATCACATTTTTAAAAGAAGAATAACAATTTTAGCTATTCTGTTGCAATTTAAAAACATCATTGGTTGGTACTTGACACTTTTAAAGTATAATATTATATTTCGTACACACAATGACATTTACAGTTGCAACGTTTTCGAAAAAAAATAATTTAAATAACCACTGTATTACCCTCTAATAGGGGAATAAATTACTTTAATAGCAATAATATCATAAAATGTACTTGGTAATATAAGCGGCCAGACCGCCTTCGCTCAGAATCGTTTTCCGCATACGATGATTTTACACTGTCGAATTCAAATTTAACACACCCATAACAGTGACCCGCCCGACGGGGTACAGTCAATTGGTCGTAAAATTATATTAGGTCATAATATTGTATTAAAAAAATTAAATTATTGTTTATTCAAATTGTATATTATATTACCTCTGAAGCAACAGTTGCTACAACAGATTGAGTATTGAGTTCAGTTTTTTTTATCAAAGCTCCTTTAAATTTCTCATTGTTCTTTTAACTACGATTTTGGCAATACCAGGCAAATTGACATGTGTATTTCGGTTAGGTTACCCAAAATGGAATATTCATCTGAATGCATTCTGGGTTTACATTTTTTTTTAAATTTTATGTTGACATTTCGATATGGTTTTTTTCATTATTTTTACTTTCAAAACGATATAAACAACCATTATGCACGAGTATATTTCTTCCTCTTTCACTTTTTATAAAATCTAGAGGCATATTAATTATTATTTTTGTATTAACTATTCAATTATCACTAGATTACACTGTATGTCACAGTCAACTTAAATGCGTGCACACAGTATAGACTATAGAGGAAACATATTTGGATTCCAAATGAATGGATTCCTCGTCGTTTGCTCGTTACATTTAAACAGATATGAAATATTTGTAGTTTAGGATCAAATCCGTTGCTGGTACTACAACCGGTTCTCGGTCAATCGGTTGACAAATAAATTACCGAAAAGGACCATCGACCAACAATAATTTATAAAGTAGTCGTTTAATGTCACTTATAATTTATGTCTCATAACTGGGAAAATAAGGTCTTATATTTTCTAAAACGTCGGATTGTGTAGATTGAATAATTCGTGACGGTTTTATTTGTTGTAGACCTAGCGGCCGTACCTTAAAACTATTAAATTCAACTTATATTAATAAATAATTTAAAAAAAAAAAATAATAATTTACTGATAAAAAAATTATATAAGTAATTAGAAATAAATAATTAAATTTATTATTTTCCTTTTAATATAGAATTTGCAATAAAAACACCAGCTCGACTAGCTTTCGGAGCATGGTTTTAATATAGCATATTTATGCTATTAATATAGCATATTGTTGCCCCTTGTCTTCCATCAATTAGAACTGTGGATGCACTTTCTTTGAATTTGATCAATCATTTGAAAATTGAATGATCATCTCTATTTTTCTCTTTTACCATTAAATATCCTTTGACAACTATTTTTTCTCGGCCTAGTTGTGACGGGACAATAATACACTATTTATCCATTTTACCAATATCATATAATATACCCACAGAGACTGAGCGTGTCGTCGACAATAATTTACACAATCGGAAAAAGGTACTGTTTTGAATCTGTGAAACCCAAAAGCGCAAGTCGTCTATTTTTTCGATAGACCAAAAGCGCAAATTCGTATTAAGCTTTTGTACCTCAGTAGCGTGGGATAAAAACGCAAAAATAACTTTTTTTTTTTTTTTTTAATTAGCTTTTATTAACAAATTTAGCTCAACAATTACGTACATTAAAATATTAGCAACCAATAGAAAGAAACAAAATAATAATAGTTAGTGGAACAACTAAGATAAATAATTAAAGTAAACAATAAAAATATTAGATAATAAAACCAGCCTCCTGGATAAAAGAAATAATATTAACAATGACCAGTTCAGATTTAGAATTTAAAATGGAATGGAGAAAAAATAACTTTATTACCCGTTACACAATAAGTTTCAGTTTAAAATTTGATGCTCATTATATTTATTTCTTAAATATGCAGTATTTGTATATTTCAAAAACGACAGTGATTGAGTTAAATTGAAGTTTAGCATTATCGTATCGTATCCTATATTATTATCGTAACAAATTACGGTGATGGTTGTATATTATCATTTAAGATAACTACGACTAGATAAATTTACATCAAATGGTATTTGACTCGATAACTATGTAGATTATTATATATGACTTTCCATTTATTTTTATTTATTTATTTAATTTATTAATTGAAATGTGTTTAAAATTCGAGTGAAATGTTTTAAATCGTATACCAGATATCTACATAAACTATATTATCGATCTGTCACTGCGTCACGATAGTGTGCGTTTGCGTACTGTTTTCGATTATTTTAATTAATTATCTATTGAAATGTCATTTACATTAGCTTATACAAATAAAGGTATACAATACATTGTGTATAATAATTTTCATTTTAATATCACAGTAAAAGCTTAATTAATAACTATAATAATGTAATTTTGATAAAATACATTTTAAAGTTTATTTGCGCTCATGGATTGTTAAAAAGTTAATTTTTTTTGCTCTTATGGAATATTTATTTTTGCGCTTTCGGATTATATTTGGGTCATATTTTGCGCTTATGGGCTATAGCCGTTTGAATTAGCAATTGAGTGCCCGTTAAATGAAATGTGTCTATAAGATAATATGAAATCATTAAATAACGTATCTGGACAACTTATCCACTGCATATTAAATCATTTCTATAACGTTCTAATCTGTCTTCGATAATTTCGGTGTAAATCGCATTATTTTTTATTATTTCACGAATACGTTAATTTTTCAAACTTTCAGCAATAATCTACTGCTCTATGGCATTACTACCGGCTACATAATTATAAAAACAATTGTATCATTACTATTTTACATTTTCATAAAAAAATGTCGTCAATATTATTAATTATGGGCAGTTTTTTTAAAACGGCAATATAAATTAAAAGTGTCATTAAATGATTACTTTATAAATTATTGTCGGTCGGGGTAGAATACGATTGCGTACGCTGCTTATCGGAGGTACCTTTTTCAATCTTTTTCATATACGTGATGCGTACGTTATTTTTATGCAACGTTGTCATTCTGGGAAATCACATATAGACGAAACTGGAAACTTTATCAAATGAATATTGTGAAATAAAAGTTCACACTACTAATAATAGTAGTAGATTTTAGTAGTTGACCGATGACCGTTTAGATCGAGTGCATAGTTTAATATAAAATATATCTAAAACGTGAAAGACAATAAAACAATAAAAATAATTACGTTGGAAAGCGGAAAAGACTTGGCATAATTGATACAAACAAATATCATTTTATACGTCAACGAAATGACGGCAAAATTAAATGGTTATGCACACACAGGACATGTTACGCCAGTATATTAACAGATAGCGGCTGTTCAAAAGTACTATATATGCTGGGCGAGCGCAGTCATATCTTAAATACAATGGAGAAAATCGAACACAAAATTTTAAGAGAAAATTGTAAACGCAAAGCAAATGATTCAATTTCAATTAAACCGTCAAAAATAATCAGATCCGAACTGATGGCAACAGATTTTTAAGTGCCACATTTAGATATAAAATCCATAAGAAAAGCTATGTACGATAAAATTTCATAGTGCTTATCCACCAACACATGTGGTTATATCAATACTGACAGAAATCCAAGTCGAAACGACGACAAAAATATGTTCAATTTCAAAAGGAATTAGTAAAAATATAGCTCTATCTGATTTAAAGCGGATTAAAGCTTCTATTGTAATGTGTGATGAATATAAAAATGACAAAAATGTATTTATCTAAAATTGGTTTTATTTACCAAGAAAAACATTTATTTTAAATTTTATGTGATTTGGTTATATTTATAATATTTAATGATGTTTTTTAGTTAATTCTATATGTATAAATTAGTGATCAGCAAATTAATTAAATTATTATTTTTGTATATTTTTTGTTTACTTTTAAAAACTGTAAAAATGTTTAAATTTGGCAACGTGGTGTACGAAATTGTGTTGTTTTACGGGTTTCCATTGTTATACAGCAAATATACGCAATCGTGTTTTCAAAAAGATAAATCGTACGCAATCGGGTTCTACTCGTCGGTCGATGGTCCCTGTCGGTATTTTGGTTGTCGCTCAATTGTCCACCTCCCAAGTCCCAGTACTTCTCATTAAACCTAAATCAACCTAAACCTAAGTCAGTTTCTCCAAAGTAACGCGAAAGCAATCACTAAAAGTAAGTGTCTATGGACACCAATCGATTGTTAACAATGTAAAACTTTGATAAAAAAAAATGCACAGAAAGTTTAAGTTCAATGTCCCACACGCAGAACTATAAAAAAACTTTCGAAAATATTTGGACAAGAGGATGACTTATACAGTTCAGTCCTCTAAGCCAGTGTTTCCCAAACTATGGGTCGGGACTCGCGATCCGAAATTGGCTAGCAAAATATTTTTGACGGGCTGTAAACAATAACAAGCAAAATACCTTAATAAAAAAAAAAATTTTAACCGTAATTTGACTAAGTGTTCTCATGTGTTATCTCTTATCTGATACCTCTGTATATATTATTATAATAATAAAGTTAAGTATATCTATAAGTGTGGGACATATATAATAATATGAATTCCATCCATCATGTCTATCATGACTTTTGTATTTGCTTTTGTATTGTTTTATTACGATAGAGAGAATTTTTTTGTCTTATCGGTAAATGCGCACTAATGAGTAATCATTGTCGATGGCATCGTTGTGTGCTTATGACATAGGCAGTACTCATATTATATCATTATAGTCATGTATAGTCAATAGTAATTTATACTAATATAATATAATTCGTTTTTTTTTTTTATCTTGAAGTATACTTACATTTCTTTGATTTAGAAATACGCTCTTCAACAGAATTAAGCACTTATTATTCAGTATTCGGCTAATAGTGAGACTTTCTAACTAGACCGACCAATTTTATTAGTTAAGATTACATGCGCTATATAAGATGTGTTTTTGTTAAAGTAAATGTTGCTACATTAATATTTTGGTCAAATCAACTCAAACTCCAGCTATGACAAGTAAGATTTTCTTTACCAAACCATACAAATTTGACATTACTCACATTGTTAGTAAAAAGTCACTTGATACATTATAATATAATTTCATTATGTTTATGTAGTAAAGTTGTGTTATTTAATGACGGCCGAATCAATTACAATTTTACGTATCACCCCTATCATAACTTAAGTGAAACACAATTCCAAATAAATTTTATTGACTTTGCAAGTAGCGACTCAAAAATCAAGTATCGAAAATTTGAACATTTTTTTGTAGGTTGGTTGGTAAAAAAATGTCCATCACGACTGTGATTTATTGTTATAAAATGGTTCGCCACTATTTATATAATATGATACAGTGGACGCCGCTTATAAGACTCACTTTGGGACCAGCATAAAGTGAATCTTATAGGTAAAGTAGGAAAAAAAAAACAAAAATTTTAATTATTTATGTATTGTATTTTATTACATATTTTGCTTTTATTTTAATACATATTATACATTATTTTTTAGTGAATAAATTAAATCAAATATTACAGATTAATACATATTTTAATTTTGCATATAGGTAAAATTTATATGATGTATGCACTTATTATTTATAAAAAATGTTGTAATTTTGGTTTGTTTTGTATTATATTCTAATATTCCGGAAATATATTACTCGTACTCATATTATACATTGAAATTAGTACCCTGGTGATGAACAACTCTCCTTAACACTAAAAAAGAGCTGTAAGGGGCTGAAATAGAGTATGGTAAATATTATAACGCCGTACCCGCACGACGTTTAATAAAAAATAATCTTTAATTTAATTGTAGCGACCATTATTACCAGCCTAGAAGCTGGTCAGCTAGCTCATAATCCGAGAATACCGATGATTATTCATCCCGTTTAAACGGCTTCAATTTCCGGTGAAAATATCTTTTGCGTTGACTATTAACAAGTCCCAAGATCAAATCTTCGAATTAATGGGGATCGACCTACGAAAGGTATGTTTTACTTATGGCCAACTGTATGTGGGCCTATCACGAGTTGGATCTGCTGATAAGCAATTTATTTTGCTGCCACAAAATAAAACAATATCAAACATCGTTTACAGAGAAGCTCTAACCCAATAAATTTAATGTTTACTTATTTTCAATATGATTTAATGATATACATATATGATATATGGTTTAAATTCTACGCAAACGAAGTTACGGGCGGATGCTATAATTAATATGACAAAACAACGTTTGCTGGGTTAGCTAGTATACAATAATACTAATAATAAATATATAATTAACTAATAATATACAAAAATTAAATTAACACGTTTTTAAAAATAAAAGAAATCTTAAAATATATTTTTGAAAACTATTGAGCCAACCTTCATGCGGTGTTTTTTGGATAATGCTAATAGTCTCAGATTTAGTATGATATGGTAATACATGTAAAGAAATGGGTATATTATCTGCCCAAAACGCGCTATTATAAAAGAGAAATATCACGCCCAAACGTTGTATTGATTTATGCCCTAAAATGTTCTGTTTTGGGTAAATGCGACCAAACGTATTCACTCCTCACTCCTTATATCGATTGGTATTCATACGCGTAACAAGTGCCAACACCCACTTTGTTAATCAAGTTCGGGATCTAGGAATTCATCCTGTCAGCCGATTTATCCTTTAATGCCCATATTAATGGCTGCAAACGAGTTGTATCCCAAATACTGAATTTTGTCCCTAGGTTTTCTCAGATTACACGAATTTTGTCTAATTAATATAAATTGAAAGTAGAAATGATTACACACCGAGAAAAACTAAACAATAATAAATGTTGTCTCGTCTAATTAGTATGAATCAAAAGTAAAAATAACTACACAAATAACTTTAATAATATAATTTTATAAAATCGAGAATTTTCTTCAGGACACAATTCGTGTACCCCACTTTTTTTGTCAGACACAATTCGTTAATTGCTTATTAATTCAATATTCGGGAAAAGTCTACGTGTTTTAGGGTTCATTAAATGCACCTGTTCTGATTTTAATGAGAGATTTTATTAAGTATTGTACTGTCCGTTAGTAAGAGCATTACTTGAATACGGTGCGATATTATGGAATCCCAATCAATCAGGTTTAATTAATAAATTAGAAGAGACCCAAAACAATTTATACTATTACGTAAAATTACATTTTTTTAATAACTAATTAAAACAACTATAATTTATCAGTAAATAATATTAATTTTATTCGTGTCAAACTACTTTTAAATAATAATATTATGTTTATATTTTTGAATAAAATTTTATAAATATTTTTATATTAAATATTATCGGTAAAATTAATTGAGAAAATTGTTTTTTTTTCATCAAGTCCATAATCCTTGGGGATCGTTATTTCATCATCATTCCTCCATGAAGTATCTGAATTCCTTCCTGGAGGGAAATTCTTCCCCTCCCCCGGTTGGGAACCGCTGGTCTAAGTGATCTATATGCACTTTACCGTCTGTACGCTTGTTACAGGTGAACCGACGAGGTGGACGTTTAAACGGCTCAGGTATTTGAGGTCCTGTTTTTTGTTATTCATCTTTATAACGTTCGTGTCATGCTTCACGATCTTCTTTATCTCAATTTCAGGTGAATTATTCAATCGTTATATTATTATTATTATATTGTGATAAAACTACCCATAATATTATTCAGGGCTTGCAAACAGCGCAATAACGATTATAACACTATAAATGCGACAAAAAGATCATTATAACAGTGTAGAAATTATTAAGTACGATTTATTAATGAGGAGTAGGTATTTTCTATCTACAAATCTTTGATACTTAATGCAAATGAATCAAGTAAAAAATGTCTAGTTTTCAGGAGAAGTAATTTTAAGTTTGAAAAATATATTGTCAAATCGTCAGTGAATTAATGAGTTAACTTTATGTGGTTAGAAATGATACTTGTATAACTAATTATGTATTTTTTGTTATTATTTATGCAGTTTATTTAAAATTTAATGTTTTTTTTTTGACTTAAGATAATAATATCGGACTATTAACATGATTTAATACTTAAAGATCACACTATTATCGATTGCTGTTATCACTATTGGTATAACACATACTAAAATATTGCATTACTTAACCTAACCACAGTATTAAAAATGTGTACATAAATCAATAATCAACAGTTGTATATTTCAAGAAAACAAAAAAAAATTGCTCAAATTTTTAGCAGAAATAATATTGGCAAATTAAAATAAAACAAACTTAATATTTTTAATAAAATAAAAAAAAAATCAATACTTTAACTAATAGATTAATATTTTATTATAGTGTTTAATAAAAACAATAAAAGAATAAAATAGAAAGGCGAACAAGTGGGTACCACTGCTCTGCTGTATACTAGGTGTCGTGTGGGTCACTGTAATGGATGTGTAAATAAAAGATTGTCTGTCAGCCTATAAAACTATAAGTATATTTTATGATATTATTGTGCTATTGAAGTATAATTTAAATTTAATCTCTCATTTGAAAAATGGAAGTTTAGATCGCCATAGGACACTCTATTACCTAATACAAAAAATATCAGGAATTTTAAAATATAGTCTTTAGGTATACTTCAAAATTCTAATTTTTAGAATTTGAATAAATGTACTATTAAATGGAAAAACAGTGATGATCATGCTTAAAAAATCCCCTAGTATATAATTTATAATTTTTTTTCTAAACAGTAACCATAATATGTATCGAATATTAAATGTTCAACTTATTCCAAATATTATAATATGATATATATATATATATATATATATATATATCCATGCAAATATTGGTGCAAGACTCAAATCACAGGTTATGTATAATATATATTCATTCTTTTTGTAAATTTAATCAGTACTTATAGTGATTTAAGGTTATTTTAAATGTCTATTAAGTGTTATGCGTTTTTTTTTTTTAAATAACAATTTCATATTATGTATCAGATGTAAAATATGTTCTTATATAATATATTCTTACAACATTATTCTTTGGCATGATAATATATAAATATATTGCTATTCAATTAAAAATAACCTATTTATTTAATGATTTTAACTTATAAGGTTAATTATAATATTCTAAGTTAATTATTATGTATATAAAGAAGTCAATTTTATTAATATGCATTAGGTTGAATTTTAATTATTATGTAAAAGTCTTAAGCTATTAGGCTTAAATGGGTTACATAATAAACAATATGTTGCAGTGTCAAAACGGTTGAAATTTCTGATTTTAGGTTCCATATCACAACGAAAGGTTAAGTAAGATAAGGACAGGAGGCTATTTGTTTTTAAGCTAGCGTGCTAGTTTGAAAAACGTGCTTAAACATGTATCTATGAGACCCGACGTTTCCCAATATCCGCCAGAAATGTTAGCATTATTTTACTGGTAATCAGTCAAAAAGTCCGGAGATAAAAAGTTTAAGGACAAAAAGTTTGAGCACATTTTCATTGTCAGATTAAAAGTCGGAAAGTAGAAATTATTATTTATTAAAATATATATTTATTTTCTTATTCAAATAATTGATTTGATAATAATTTCTTATACCTATAAAATTACGATTGTCAGTACAAATATATTTTAGTAATATTTGTAAAAATGTAAGTATAATAAGGTATAGTAATAATATATATAAGAAAATTAATTACATTTTTTTAAATTTTAATTTTGTGAATAGAATATTTTGTATTTTCGGACTTTTTGTCCGGGATTCATTTTTACTATATAAATTCAGTCTTCTATTGATTTGAAGACCAAGAAATTCAATTTCAGTTGAGTGAGAAAAATTTGTATGGTTGTAATTTATAACTTGATAAACTCTTGAATTTGTTGACTTATGATGGTAGGATAAATCTATAGGTATCGAAATTTGCTCTAGTAAAGATAGTTGTAGAGTTTCTGAGTATCTAAATGATAGACGAATGGGAATATTGGCTCGAGTTTGACGACTAATTTGAGTGTGGTTATACACAGAGTCATCGAGGTTAATGGTATTACGTTGGTACGTATGTTTACATAGAGGTGGTTGAGTAAAAAAATGATTTTAAAATTTCAGGTTGATGATTGACAAGATTTTAACGCGTGACGTCACCACAGTAGGTGTGGAATGGTTGTCGAAAAGATTTTAGAGTGCTTATTTGTGATGATCACATTTTTGATGCAATGGAAATAAAATGTTTAGGTGCACCTTATAATATTATATACCTATCTACATAATACAATAATAAATTGGGGTTTAACTTTTTGTCATGAGAAGCTTACGGTATGAGAAGAAAAATCGTAAAATATGCATCCTTGTCAGAGAGCGTGTCGCGTCGGAAATGACGACTTTAAATATAATTTAAACATTTACATATTATTATTTTATTGTATTTATCAATAATTTTTGGTTTTTGTACTTGTATTTGACTGCGTCATTGCCGCAATCGCTTGGATGGTCATACAGATAATAGAAATTCGAACGATCGCAGTTCGGCGCCAACGTATACGATGGTGGAAATGGAATTGTTCGTGGAACACTTGACCAGATTGTATAAACTGAAAGACAAAGACATCCAGGAATTAATCAAACGTTTCAGCTCGGTCCTCGAAACGATCGTGAAGTCGGTGAACGTTTCCATTTCTAAAGACTTAGAAACCTCAATGGTTGCTCATAAGCCCGCGGAAATGCTAAGGTTACCAGAGACATATGGCGACGTGTTTACATTCTTACCACCATTGTGGTCCCGCGAGGATTATTTGAGGCCGTTGATATTATGTACTGAAGGCAGAAAAGCAGGTTATTTATTTGTTTAATTACACACAGGGGACGAATACGGATGGTGTACACATAAAATGACGATACCGATAATTCAAATAGAAATAAAACCTAGTAAGGATTTTTTAAGTTTAAAATGCACTTTAATATTTCAGTGTCTATGGTGTTTGGAGTCCCTACTGTTCGTCGCCAAAAACAAAATTACTTGATGCGCACATTATTTAACATCGTGAGCAACATGGACCAAACCGAACAGAAAGATTCATTAATAGTAGTGATGATTGGTGAAGTAATGTATACGTATACTTGTAATTATTCAATATACCATAAAATGTTACCTATATGTTAATATTTGTATCGAATGTATCATAATTTTGTTAGATCGATCAGGAATACACGCAGCAGCTTACTGCAGAAATCAAAAATCGGTAATTATTTCCATTACATATATCTCACCGATTACAAATGAAACATTAATGTATTATTGTTGAATATTTTTCGCCAGTCTACCGGAAGCAGTAAACTCGGGTCTCGTGGACATAATCGCTCCGTCCCAGGAATATTATCCAGATTTCAGCAAGCTTCGCATGACGCTCGGCGACTCCAAAGACCGGGTCCACTGGAGGAGCAAACAAAATTTGGATTATGCTTTCTTAATGATGTACTGTCAATCGAAAGGGTCGTTTTATGTACAAATCGAAGACGACATAATCGCGAAACCGCGGTTCCACACTATTATGAAGAACACAGCTTTGCGGAGGATAGCTAACGGACAAGAGTGGTTCATATTAGACTTTGGAGAACTCGGTTTTATCGGTAAAATCTGTCTCAGTAACAATAGTGTTACAACGTCACTATATAGTGGTAAAATGTACAATTTTATAAATAGGCAAAATGATTAGATGTTCGGACTTGCCGTGGCTAATTCAATTCATCGTGATGTTTTACAACGATCAACCGGGGGATTGGCTGCTGGACAGAATGGTGGAGACAAAAGCTTGTAGTATTTACGAAGTAAGTGAAATGTTTGTGATGGCAGGCATTAACACATTATAATTATTTGTAATATGTTTATATTAAATTAATATTTTATAATACACTGCTATAGCTGTATAATCTGTTGACTTCATTCGGAAAAAAAATGAATAAGCATAAAGTACAGCGTTATAACGGTGTATCTCGTTTTTAGTGTACCTCAGTTCACGGGCAGTCGACAATGGTGTACCTCACCTTGAGAACTAATAATTCGACCGAGATAGGCCTTTGGCGGATCGGATATAGCGCTCGGTGTATTTTTAAACGTGGGTTCAAACTACTTTCTAAACTTTCCCGATAACGTCTTCTAAAAACATGAAATTTTTGTTAAAACCAATCAAATTATTGTTGATACTATACGCTATAAACATACGAACATATTGTCTTTTGATAAACATTTGAACAACAAACAATAAATTAAATATAATTTTCTTTTATTTAAAAAAAAAATCTATAGTAACATATGCAGTGTGGTTCGGCAGTCCATACCAATTAAAAAAAAAAAAATTGTCTGGAATCAATGACAACTCTGTATAAAAATAAATAGATGTTTAATTTTCGTTAGGCAAAACGAAATTCACTCGTTATAGCTACCCTATATAGCAATCTGTAGGGGTTGACAAACAAATCTATATGAACCTTCCCGAGCCCCCCTCCCTCTAAGGAATGAATATGTGTGCTACATTTGGTATCGATTTGATCAGGGTAGTTTCAAAGTCTGTAAGTTTCATACAAACGTGTACATTCTTTTTAATAAATAGAAAAACAAAAAAAAAAGGAAAATGTACGTACTCAGACAACATGGTCACATAATTATATAACTGACATTTAAAATATTGAATTCAGTTTGGAAATAATTGTTGAATCGTACCTTTACGATCCGTATTAATAATTTTTATAGCTTTAAAAGATTTTTCTAAAAGTAAGAAAAAAAAAATTCAAAATCCATAATTTTTGAACTATACAAAATAAAATGCAAACGCATCATTATTAAACGGTATTCGTTAATTATTATTAAATATTGATTCCAGAAAAATTGTCCAAAACGAAAAAACGTATGGGTGAAATCCAGTCAAACTGTTTTTCAACATATTGGAACATGGTCTTCTTTGAATGGCAAAGTTCAACATTTGAAGGTAAAGTTACAATTTTTGTATGCAGGAATATACCACAATTTCAATATATAGGTAACAAATTTATATTTTCTGTCTCACAGGCCCGTCATTTTTAATACAAGTATACAAAAAAAAAATTATATGTATTACACAAATATAATTAGAAGAGAATGATTTATGATGATATTATGTTCGAGTGAACTAATTTATTGTGTATTTATTACGTAAAAACAGTTATTATTTTATACGAAAGTTCAAATTTATGAACGTTGTCAGTATTGTTGACCAACGATAAAATTTTTAATAACGATATCGTTTTGATGCTCTCAATACCGAAATATCGATCTTTTCGGCATATCGACATACCAATATTACATAACAATATTTTAAAATATTTACATTTTGTATACTTTGATAGATAATATTAAATGAATCCATAAATAAAAATTTTAACTGTTTGGTTTATTAACTAATAATTTACTATATTTAGTTAATTACTAATTTTGTAGATCTGAATTTAAAATTAGTAATTATTGTAATGAAATTACGTATTTTGTAATATTTATCTATACTATTTTATAATTTTCTATGTTTATTTGTCTTTGCTATATATCGATAATAATTAATTCGATATCGATATCGAAAACATGAATAATAATCCACGATATTGATATCGTATCGAAAAATCGATCTAGTTGGCCAATTATACTAGTTTTCAGTATAATAATATAGGTTTAAAGAAAAGTATGAAAATAATATAATTACTGCTGTTATTTTCATATCATTGAAAAGTATTTTTTATATACAAATGTTTGTTATTCATGCGAAATATATATTTGTGTATCTATAAATTTATTTTCACTCCATTTACACTAAAAATAAACACTCACATCAGAGATGACAGATAGCAAGATAGATAGAGAACGACAAATAACAATATATGATATGTATATGTACTAAATATACAAGTATATCTATAGAAAACAAATAATAATATTATTTATAATACAAAAAAAAATCGGGTTTAATTTAAAGGATTACGTAATTATATTATTTTAGTGTTTACATATTATTTTTAGTTAAATACTAAATACACACTATAGCTGGTATATTATGTGTATACGTAATTAATTAAATATAACACGACTTTTTAAAATGTTGTTTTGCTTAATATTACAATTTGTGTCATAATGATATACTTAATTATATAATATTATGTAAACTATAAGCTGTAGTTGAATAAAAATAAAAAATTACAGCAACCTATAACATAACATAATTATGTTTAATTATGTCGTGTACAGCAGGGGAGTCCAACCTGTGGCATCGTGGTCTGGCCCTTTTGTACATTTCAAATCCATCAATTATTTATGTAAATAATGAGAAAAGAAATTATTAAAAATAAAATCTATTAATATAAGGTATCCCCATACCTTATAAAAAAAAAATTTAAGTCATGCACATAAGTACACGGTACGCAATTTGGATTTAATTTTTTTTTTTTTTGACATGCAATTCGGATGCAGCCATTCCCGATGAGTGCAATTTACACGTTCCAGGATTTGTTCGGATTAGGATTTAACTTTAGTAAATTAGAGACAATATGGTATCAGTACAAATACGTGTAATATGGTATGCGGGTGGGCTTGCGAAGGTTCAAATTTCCCTAAAATGTTTTCAAACAATATTTTTTTTCGGCATGCGGCAATGAAAAATACTATTTTGAATTATTTTTTTATAAATTACCTATGATTCATATAAACTATTCGACTATTGACGTTCGCACGTTTCACGTCATACATATTGAAAATTCTTACACTGCAGTTTATAACTTATCCTCCCCGTCTTTGTCGGTATTATGCATTATTTTAGGATTTATTTTTCAGTTTTCGTTGTGTTTAATGTTTGGAGGTATAAACATTTCTTGGAACTTCATAAAATACGCGTATATCGTTAATACCGTATAGGTTCATTACTCTGTATAAACGAATCTTTTGTTGAAAATATATATTTTTACGGTTTTATTAGTTGTTAAATCTGTAACAATTGATTTATTCATTCGAAAATACGAAAAAAAGAAACAATAAGTTTTCGTGTGTACAAAAAGTATTTTTATTAATTATTAACAACAAAACAAAAACGTTGCACATAGGGGTTATAATGTCACAAAAATCTTACAAATACATAAATAAATTATAAATAGAACGTTCAAACACGAAAAAGTGAAGAAAAAATTTTAAAAATAAATAAAAAAAACCAAAATATGTTCATAAAAAAAAAGTTGCTCAAAATGGCAGTTGTAAACATTTAATACACGTATACATCATTTTTCTATAATTGGGTAGTTCAAAAAACAAAACGTGAACAAAAAATATTCAAAATAATAATAATAAAAAAAAAAAAACAAAATAGTTATTCGGTGGGGGGGGAGGAACGTCGGACAGGAGAAAGTGATGCTCGGGCGACATACCGCCGTGCACCGTCCGTGCTCTGTCTGGTATCCTCTACAGTCTTCAAAGTCGCCGTCTCCGGCCAAAGGGGCGAGCGCGTGTTCGGTTGCCGAGGCCTCTAATCCCGTCGGTAGCAAAACGTCACGCCGACCGACAGTGTCCCTCGCCGCCGCCGGGGTGCAGGCGCGCGCTGCTCAGGTACCGCTGCCGGGTCGACCCTGCCGTTCTGTTTCTCGTCCGAAAATGTCACTTCCCGCTGCTGCTGCTGTTCCACCACGACGACGGCATCCAAAGTATCGTCTTCGACTTGACTCACGTCGGAAGTATCGGTCGGGAGGGGCTTTATTTCGCCGACGTCCGAATCCACGTCATCGCGGCCGTCATCTTTGACTTCCTCCTCTTGACGACTGCCGCCGCCGATTGGTCATGTCAAGCAGTAGTGTCGAGAGTGCTCCCACGACGCTGATGACATTTTCGTCCACTTCGGCGGCGTGTCCGCCGTCCAAAATGCTCGCGATTGTGTCTTTTAGGATGTCTTTGAGTAGTACAAAAGCCGTTCCGGGAGTCTCAACGATTAGCTCCGATTATTTTCGCCATTTTTTCCGCAAAGTTGGCTAATTATTGCTTACAATTCGAACTCTAGACTGATAGTAAACGATATTTGATTGTTTCCCGTCACCGCGACCGAGAAAATCGAAAATCTCCTGGACCACGGATGGGATGTCGTTTATTACTAGCCAGAAAGGACTATATTTATGTTGCTGCTGTTTGTTTCTTCGACAAAGTCTCAACGATTTAAAAAAAAAATTAACCATGATTTCTGGTCTTTTCTGGACCCGAAACATCATGCATTCCGTATAAAGTTTTGCGATTATTATTTTTTATTCCGAACGTACTATTCAAAAACGTATATACCTATAGGTATCTACAAATTATAATCGTTCAGAATCTCTGCTATATTAGATACAAATGTATATAATACTATTTCCCAAATCAACCCACGTTACATAGGCACGATTTTTTTCATAAGAATTCAAAGTTCATATTTTACACAAAATTCATCAATAATGCGAAAATTTGCAAATTATTTTGTGGTTTAAAATATATAAAATAATCAATTTTTGTACCTATAAGGGTTGAAAATTTAAAACAAGGTTTTACGTGTGTGAAGTTAGCCCCCCATTCTATAAAACTTTTTCCAAAATTATTGTAACCTTATTTTTTCAATTTGTAACTATTTGTAACCAAGTTTCTAGAATTTGTAACCTCATATTTTTCAAGCAACAGGCAATTTCTCAATGAGGGGCCAACTTCACGCAGCCCCCCCCCCCCAACTCAACGAAATCGTCTAAAACCGTTTGTAACTTATAAAACTCAATTTGTAACTATTTATAACCAACTTTTCAGAATTTGTAACCTCGCCATTTTTCAGTACTGATCGATTTACCCATGAGGGTAACTCAATTTAATCATCTAAAACAGTTAGTAACTTATAATATTCAATTTGTAACTATTTCTTTTAATGAAATATTTTACCACCAAATAATGTAAACAGGTATCTAATAATAATTATTTTTGTTATGTAACAGACGTTGATATTTTTTTATTGGATATGACATTTTTACATTTTTGTATACTTTGTTATTTATTTTAAATTATTAATTAAAAATATGTTTTAAAAAAAATAATATGTGCATACCTCTTAGTTTTAACTGGTTTTTGTCTCACCTATAAATTATGATATTTGTAACTAGTTACAAACGGTTTTGGACGATTTCGTTGAATTGGGGGGGGGGGCAGCCCCCCTTGGGAAAATCTATCAGTACTCGAAAATGATGAGGTTACAAATTCTAGAAACTTGGTTACAAATAGTTACAAATTGAAAAAATAAGGTTACAATAATTTTGGAAAATGTTTTATAGAGTGGGGGAGGGCTAACTTCACACACGTCAAGGTTTTTCATAAGTAGTTAATACTGCAGTATAAAATATGGTGAAAAAAGTTTTTTTTATATACATTTTAAGTTCAAATTTGTACACAATTAGATATTTAAACGAAGAATAACGATATTTGTTATTTTGTTGTAATTTATAAATATATTTCGTGGGTACTTGAAACTTTCAAAATAGGTATATTATTATATTTTATATACACAATAACATGTTGAAATATAGTATTTTTGGCAATAACACAGGTCTACAAAGATTGTACTGTTTAAAATTTAATAACTGATTTATAAATATTTTTTGACACTGATTTCAAAAATATTACAATTTCTTGTCTATCACGTAAAGTTCTAAAGTTATCTCGTTATTACCAATTAACATTATGCACAAATAGCCTACGAACAGTTAATTCTTTATTATATGTTATCGTTACGATATTAATACATAGTTACAATTAACAACCATATCTTAATCCATACATTTTATCATAATGAATAAAGATATAGTGGTTTTTATATTAGGTAGGTATATCTGTATATTCGACTATACGGGATCGTCAATTAGGAAAAAACTGATAAAATAAGCTCGGAGGTAAATGTGTTTATTATAACTTTATTTTTATCATTTAGTGTCACAGTTTCAATAGTAAGTATAAATTATTGTCAGTGTTCTATTAGAAATATTTTATTAAATATAATGTAATAAAATATATTATAAACATGGAAAGAAGACGCTGCGTTAATAGTCCAGACATTTTTTGTTTTATTTGTGGCGAGTTTATGGTGAAGAAACAAATTTAAAATATCAATCCTTTCGTGAAAAATGCATATTATGCATATTTTGGAATAAAAATTGGAGACCAGGATAAATCATGGACACCTCATAAAGTTTGTAAAATTTGCGTCGAAGACCTTAGAAATGGACTAAAGGTAAGAAGAAAGCTTTACGTTTCGGAATACCAATGGTTTGGCTTGAACCTGAAAATCATGGTGATGATTGTTATTTTTGTTCATGTAATGTACAAGGATTTAATATAAAAAATAAGAAAAATATTATCTATCCCGATGACATTCGATCTGTTATAAGACCCATGCTCCATGGACCTACTATACCCATACCTTTACCTCCAGTCAATCTTGATACTATTTTAACATCTGAATCCAGTGATACTGATTCGAATAATTTTGATTATTTTGAAGAATCTTGTAATACACCTCAACTTTTCACACAGAGTGAATTAAATGATCTTATAAGGGATTTGGATCTTCCAAAAGATGCTTCAGAACTTTTAGCTTCGAGACTTTGTAATAAAAACTTATTAGCACCAGGCACGTTGTCATCTTTTTATAGAAATCGTAAACATGAGTATGTTCAATATTTTACTCAAGAAGAATCATTAGTATATTGTAACAATATTCCCAAGTTGATTAATAAATTAGGAAATATTGAATATAATAAAAATGAATGGCGACTGTTTATTGATTCAAGCAAACGAAGTTTAAAAGGAGTTTTACTACATAATGGCAATTTTTTAGCATCAGTGCCAGTAGCCCATTCAGTATATCTTAAAGAAACTTACGATAACCTAAAATTTGTTCTCGAAAAAATAAAATATTTAGAACACAAATGGTCTATTTGTGGAGATTTAAAAATAATATGTATGTTACTTGGTCAACATGGGTATACAAAATTTCCGTGTTACATTTGTGAGTGGGATAGTCGAGCGCGTGACAAACATTGGACTCAAAGACAGTGGCCTTTAAGAAATAATCTTATCGTAGGAGATAAAAATATATTACGAAGTAATTTAGTCGACCCCAAAAATATTTTATTACCACCGTTACACATAAAACTGGGTCTAATGAAACAATTTGTAAAAGCATTAGATAAAAATAAAAATTGTTTTCAATATTTATGCAAAAAATTTCCACAACTTTCCGAAGCTAAGCTCAAAGAGAGTATTTTTGTAGGCCCACAAATAAGAACATTATGCAAAGACAATGCATTTTTAAATTCGATGACAACTATTGAAAAAAATGCTTGGATTTCATTTAAGGAAGTAATTAACAATTTTTTTGGAAATATTAAAAGTGAAAATTACGAAACCATAGTAAATTCTATGTTAGAAAACTAACATATCTTGGGCTGTAACATGAGTATCAAAATGCATTTTCTATATTCACATTTGGACAAATTCCCGGAAAATTTGGGAGACGTTAGCGAGGAACAAGGCGAAAGATTTCACCAGAATATAAAAGAAATGGAGAGACGCTACCAAGGGCGTTGGAGTGTTACCATGATGGCTGACTATTGTTCGATGTTGCAACGTGAAACTCACTATGTATATAAAAGAAAATCGACTAAACGAATTTTTTTTTTTTAAAGAGGCAAAGATATTCTTCAAATACGAAGTAATATTAATGTAAAAATTGTATTAGTTGTTTAAAATAGTTATGTAAATAGGTAATCTTTATTATTTTCAATTAAAATTTTTTTTTGTTAATATGCTATATTTCATTCATAAATTGTAAAAAACTGTGACGTGGTATGACCAAATAGTTAATATATTTAAATTTGGTGTACATATTTTAAATAAAACCAGTGATTAGAAACAGGACAGCTTTTGAAAATATTTTTTTTGTAGACCTGTGTAATTAATTCAATCTACTGTCTTACTAATAGTAAAATAAATTACGTTTTAGCAATAATATCATACAATATACTTAGGTATAAGTAGTTGTATAGACTGACTTACAGTCTTTGCTTAGAATCATTTATCTTATATCTACAATGAATTTATGTCATAATATTCAAATTTAATACATCTATTATAATGACCTACACCAACACCTAATGTACTGTCCGCCTATTTTTGTCGGGTTTTCCTGATTATTTTGGATAGCACTGCCAGTCTTCAATTTTTTTAACATTTCAAAAGTAAAATTTAAATCCATTTTTTTTATTAGGAAAAATCATTAAACTTTAAGATCAAAGCAATTATAAAACATGTTCGCCAGGGGCGAAAATCATCAAACTTTAAGATCAAAGCAATTATAAAACATGTTCGCCAGGGGCGTAATTAAAGAAGGATAAGAGAATTATCCCCAGAGTCTTTGATATTTTATAAAATTGTATCTTCAGATACCATTATACTTGGAAGTTGGAAATATAGTGAACACTTAGTATTGTGTGTGTAAAAATATGCCAAATAAAGAACAAATTTCTAATTACGTCATTCATGTACAAAAAATCATTGCTCCGTTCAAAACTTAAAATACTTCGTTATCATGAGCAGAGATTTGAGATTTTTTAATATTTTGGAAATTATATAGTAGTTGGTACTATTATCAATACAGTAGGCTGAATTCATTTTTGTAGAAAACCCATTGTATTTGAAAATTTAATTGAGTATATAAAGTAAAACAATATACTTTAATATTTTTAAGCACCCACGAAAAATAGTTTTAAATTATAATGAAATAAATGACATCGTTATTTTTCATTTAAATATCTGATTTCGTCTAAATTTGAATTTAAAATGTATATAAAAAATTATTTTTAGATTCTGAGCGGAATCATAAATGCATTGATTTTACAATTTTGTGTGTTTTTTAAATTTTTTTTTTTTTTGTGACAATCATCACGTTTTATAATGCAGTAAAAGTGCTCCGATTTTCTTCATTAGTATCTTTTCTGATAAGAAAGTAAATCTAGTTGGTACTTGCGGAGGGTCTAAAGTAAAAATTGCCCAATAGTTTTTAAACGCACTGGGAAAAACGAAAAAAAAATAAGGTAAAACGGAAATTTTTTTGCAAAGCAAATTTTTAACAAAATTTATTTTTATTTTTAATGTAGCAAAAAAAATAATGACCATAAATACATGCAATTTACACCGAATGTTTATATAAACATTTTTTATTCATTATAAAATTTTCAAAATATTTTGATTATTTTTAGCTATTTATAAATATAAAAAGTATAATTTATCAACAATAATAAAAAAAAAAAAACCCAAAAATTGATTATGCCTATAAATAGTTCAAAAAAAGTCAAAGTCTATTGAAAATTTTATTGTGTATAGCAATTGTTTAGGTAGACATTTTGTGAAAATTTAATATATTTACTGTGATAATTTTTTGTGTTACTCCAAACAATACAATTGGTGTTGTCGAAAATTGGACTTGCGTGAAAATTCTCGTTTTTCCCTTAAGTTTTTTGTTGTTTTTCCCAACGCGTTTGAAAACTATTGGGAAGTTTTTACTTTTGATCCCCTAAGGTACCAACTAGATTTATTTTCCTACCAGAAAAGATACTGATAAAGAAAATTGAGGCACTTTTACTGTCCTTAAACGTGATGACAGACACAAAACAGAAAGAAAAGCTCATTATAAAATCAATAAATTCCTAGCTCCGCTCAGAATCTATAAAAAATTGAGGAAAAACGAATATTTTTATGAAAAACCAATTTTTGATAAATCGAATTGTGACATTACGAACCGTAGAGGGGGTATTTAATCGTAAAGCATGGTGATTATTTTGAAAATTTCAGTGTATCTAAATCAAAATTCTAATATGTAATTTATTAAACATTGAAAAATGTTATATAACGTTTTTATAATTAGCCTTAAAAACGGTTTTACAAAATTATAAACTATAACTAATAATAGATTTAGTATTTATATTATAATTGGACTATTTTTACAAATTATTTATATTAGTAATTACTAAAATTTTCAAATCGTCCAAGTCCTCAATCCATATAACTCATTACCACTCGTAGTTTTATTATTTAACTATTTACGGTTGCTTGTCGGCAAAGATGGCACGAGTGAGGTTAAAAATCGGTAAACATACGAGTCATGTAGGAACGGATTAATCGTCAAATAAATTAATTACCGGGTAAATACCCATATTGTAACCCGAGTATGGTGATTTTCATAGGATTATATTCACGCTGCGTATAAGGGATATGATCAAAGTAAATATTTGGCGAATCTCATAAAAACCGGTGTCGAAAACTTTTAATTTGAAGAGACTCGCCAACTGCAAGAGGATCGCAGATCTCATTGTTATTTTCCAAGATTGTACTAATCAATTCGCAGTTGAAAACTTTTAGCGTAAGGGTTAAAATTTTAAATATGATTTTATTATATTAAATACACGAATCATGTGGTACATAGACAATATGCATTCATATAAAGTAATTTTATATCTAAATCTTATTTAATTTTACAATACACGGCCAATTTTTATATGAACAAACCTTTTGTAAAAGGTAAACCGTTTAATATTATTTGTTCGCACCTGTATAATATGTATTGCACATTTCTACTTGTTCAGTATTGTGCGCAGTATTATGAAAACCCCAACAAAAACGTTGCAATAGTCAATTTTTACATAATAATTTTCGATATAGATGATGATAAATTGTAGTATAATATATGTTGATTTTTTTAATAAGTCATTTTCGGGTTAATAGAACATTATGATCGATGAATAACACATAGGTTATTGTTTTACCTGAACATTTATTATTATATAATCATCCATAATTATTGATCAATAGTTTTCTGATCGTTAAATACATTACTACTAGTATCCTCATCTTCGTTTGGGTTTTTCAATTCGTCCGTATTATCGTCGTCGTCTAATGATTGCTTTTTCTGAAAAAACAAAAAACGAACTAGCTACATTATTATTACGCACGGACACAACTATTAATTATATTATGGACTTGTTTATTTACGAAATTATTCTTGAAGGCATTGAAAAAGTATCTTTAACTATAATTCTACTTAATATTAGTCAAAGATGTTAAATGTTAATAATTATTAACCCTTCGTGCCTCACCGAGAAGCGAATTAAAAGTACTCATTTGTTTCTGCCAACGGCTTATATTTTTGTTGTGATTTTTGTTTTATGTGAAATAAATAAATATATATATATAAATTTGTTCGAATATTTTAAAATACATAACTGGTATGTAATATTGTCGGTATAAAAATTATCAATTTAACTTTAAATTTTTCAAATTAATGCGTGATTAATTATTATAAGAAAATGTATGTTTGAAAAATAATACATTAAGTTATTATAATTTATAAAAAAAAAATGGAACCTAATATTGATTATTGTTTTTCAAAAAAATGTGTAATATTGATAATATTGTTTTTAAAAAATTCAGACTATTGTCTATGATTTGAAAATAAAATTGTTATAACTATTATAATGTTGGAAAAATAAAAATAAAAATGTATTACTATTATCAAGCAAAACTGAATATCCTTGTTTAATTTTGATTGGTATTTTAATTTTTTCATTATGAACTATGTCGTTTTTAAATATGAATTATACAATATGTTTACGCAGGTAAATTATTGACGCTTATGGGCTGTTGGAAAAAACCCCTTTTTTTATTTTTGTGCAAATGGACTATACCTAAAACGAATTAATTGTTTTTGGCGCAAATGGGTAATTCCCAATGAACCGGATTACGCTGACGAGTCGACTGTTTTTATGTTTGGTCCGAACCAGCTCGAACCGGACTGGTATTGACCAGACCACGTGGAGCACTAGAGACTAAACAATAATACTCACGATCGCGTCGATGAGTTCCATGAATTCCTTTTCGGCTTCTTGGACCATTCGCATTTCAGTTTCGGCCAACTGGGCGTGTTTATCCTTTGTCGTGGCGGTGTCAGCTTTTGCCGACGTTTTGGTTTTCAGCTTCAGTTCCCGTTGCTTCGCTTCGATGATTTTTTCTCGCCTCGTTTCTCTATCAAACATCTGTCGATAATTTAATAAAAGAATAACTCGTCACTGTTATAATGCACGCATTCCGAAGCTCGTCCCGGTTGTATTAAACAAATTCAAATTAATGCTTATCATTGTTTTTGATCCTACGACAATATTATATTTTTTACAGTTTTAAATTCCGAACGGAGCCATAGTATAGACTTTACAATGACGTGTGTTTTTGTGTGTCTGTATATAAGAAAAATAATCGAATGAATGAATATTGATTTTCAACTTTGAGTTTGGTTTTTAATCTAGTTGGTACTTTCCAGAGGTCAACATTTAAAATTCTCAATATTTTTCAAAAAAAAAAAAAAAAAAAATTAAGAAAATACGAGAATTATTACGCAAAGCCGATTCTTGGCGAAATTGATATTGTTTTATTGGTGTAACTCAATACGAAAAATCGTATATACTTGAAATTTTCATCAAACGTTTAAATTCAAATTTTATGTACATAATAAAAAAAAAAAAAATTAGAAGCCTCTTGTGTTATTTATAGACACTTGATGTTTTTGATTTTTTTTCTTTAAATGACGATAAACATTTTAAATTGATTACAAGATTCCTCATAAATTGTTCATTTTTCATAAAAGAAATATTGAAAATACATAATCACAATAGTTTTTGAAATCTAAAAATGATATAAACATAATTTTTATTTCAATATTTTAAGTTCAAATTTGGACGAAATTAAATATTTAAACAAAGAATAACAATTTCAATGATTTTGTTGTAATTAAAAAATATTATTCGCGGGTACTTAAAACTTTTAATATATATTATTATTTATTTTATACACACAATAATGACATTTTGAAATGCAATGATTTCGGAAAAAATGAATTCAGACTATTGCTGTATTAACAACAGTGAAATAAATTACTTTAATAACAATCATATTATTATTATCATAAAATATACTTAGTAAAGATTGACACAGACCGTCATCGGTCAGAATCGTTTTTCGTATGCAATGATGATTTATCATTAAAATTCTAATTTTAACGCATAGTGCACAATATAATAATTTGTTATATACAGTAGACGCCGCTTATAAGACTCATGGATATAATGTTCAGCCATTTATTAGACTCAAAATTGCTTAAAATAGTCCAGAGTATCAAAATCCATTAAAAAAATTCGGTTATAATACTTGAATTTTGTAAAAAAAATCGTAGAAAATAAACTTTTGTGTTGGTTATTATTTTTTACTGGTTTCTAACTATGCCATAAATAGGTACTATGTATATATAACAAATTTTATTGCAGTTCCACAATCTAATGACCTAAGTTGTCAAATCCTTACCCTCCTTCTCCCACCCAAAAATAAAAAAAATATGTATGTATGTACTATATATTTTTAATTATTTAGTAATTCCAATATGAAAAAGAAAAGTAGGTAGCAAAATAAAGTAAGTAATTAATTAAAATAGTTGTTCTTTTTTTTCCACTTCGTCTATAAGATTCAATCGGTTATAAGACTCGCTCTGTGCTGATCTCAATGCGAGTTTTATAAAAGGCGTTTACTGTTCAGTGGCGTCATTTAAGGAGGAGGGGCAAGGTGGGCATTTGTCCCTGTTTGATTGTAAAATTAGCCAAATTGTTGGGCCGGTTGTTGGTGAAATAACATGATTATAATTTTTATAATTTTGAGAAAATATAATATTGTGTAAGCACTAGAACACTTTTGACATGATAATAATTATATGTAGTTTTTACCTCAAATATATAGACGCGGTTACTATAATCTAAAAATTCTAAAAACAAAACGATCACTCTTAAATTTATCCATGATTTCAAAAAAATTTCAATAACAGAAAGTATCTATTTAAAACACTTTGACTTTTCAATAAGGTTTAGCAGTCTTGTTTCATGTTGTAATTTACAAAGTTCCACATCTCTAGAAAAATATAAGATGATGTCGCTGAGGTAGTGACCATAATTACGAAGGACGTCCAGAAAGTAAGGTTACAACACGTGTTAAAAATTGAAAAATGAATATATTTAAGTAAAATTTACAAGATGAGTGTCAAAACATGTCATTATTTCTCTATAAAATCACCATTGAAGTCAATACATTTTTGAAGCCTAAGGACCAGTTTTTGCACAAAAGTAAGTTTTTTTTTTTTGTATACCCTCGTCGTGTACCTTCCGCTCCACCACTCGAAGCCATTTTTCGACAGCATCCTGAACCTCCTCGTCATTTGAAAATCGTCGTCCACCCAAAAACTCCTTCAATTTATTGAAAAGATGATAATCCGATGGTGCCAGGTCTGAGGAGTAGGGTGGGTGAGTCACAATATCCCACCCAAATGAAATAAGCAGGTCCTGTGTGAGACGGGTAGTATGAGGTCTAGTGTTGTCGTGAAGGAGTGACACACCACGAGTCAGCAATCCTCTCCTTTTGTTCTTGATTTTGGTTTTCAACTTCTTGAGTGTCTCACAGTATGCAGCTGCATTTATGGTGATTCCTTTAGGCATAAAATCGATCATTGATATCTCTTTCCGATCCCAAAAAACAGATGCCACGATGTTCCTCTCTGAAAATTGGACTTTAAATTTTTTGATTGATGATGAATGGGTATGGCACCACTGTAGAGACTGCCTTTTTGACTCGGGAGTATAGTGACACACCCACGTTTCGTCACCGTAGGTTTCCATAAGTTGGCGATGAATACTGGCCGCGGAAAAAGCAACAAAGTGTATTTCACACCTGCGGTAGGTGGAGCGATTGGAGGATGAACTGTTTGACGCGTTTTGCTGCTGTGATGAAATTTTGTAACGGACTGAGGTGTTTGATGATTTATTTTGACTGTTAGGAACCTTTCTACCTACTAGTGGTGACAATTCTGAAAAACAAAATTCCCTTGTTACACAACACTTGTAATCTTACTTTCTGGACGTCCCTCGTATTTAGCTTCCCCGCGTCCTTTTTGATATCTATTGAATGAGGCTACTTTTGCCTTATACGAGGATAATGTTACTTGTGCAAGATGAGAATTATATCGTGATAAAAATATAAATGGAAATTAATTCGGGAGCGATTCGTTTTATATTTTTTTCGGTTCGATTAAATGGTCGGTCAAAACTTTTACCTCCTTCCATTAAAAATTGAAATGACGCCACTGACTACTGTACATATTTTATAAATTTTCTCCCTAAACCACGTAACAATAAGTCTGTGTAGACGAGCCAGGGCATCACCACGAATAAAATACCTAATTTGTTTATTTTGAAATACAAACAAATCAAGTGATTTAGTACAAACAAACACCCCTCTGTGTGCGTGGGAGGGGGTAGGAGCTCGTTAAGAATTATAATATGCTCACCGCTGTCAACAGCGCTTTGTCATTTTTTCCGGCAGTGACGAACCAATCGTTCATTTTGATCACGTAAGTCTTTCCACAGTCGTCGCCGACGGCCAACAAAGCACCACCTTCGTGACATCGAATGCAATTCAGTCCTTTGTCAGCCACCTAGGAACAGAGTAAACAAAAGCTAATGAAAAACCGAGATCGTAGACAAATTGCGTTTTATTGTCGTGATTATTATTTCTCTTGGTTGTTGGAGAGCTGGTTGTATACATTCGATATGGCTGGGAATTTATTCAAACGAGATTTTCCGGAACAAAAACATATAAACTTCAAGCCTTACGACATATCTTCCTTTGTGTAGAATATATCACTAATTTAATATAGCAATAATATATCGTTAATTATGGAAAAAAATTCCAATTTACATTTTAAATACATACATAACGGATGTTCATAATTATTTTAAATAAAATAGGTTCAAGTACGTTAAGCACAGCACGCATCGTATAATATTCAGGCCATATTCAATATCAGAGAAATTTTATGAAAAAACTTCGAGAAGAGTTATCTACACGCATTTCAAGTTAAGAATAAAGCTTTATAATTAAATTTGTTAAAAACGTACCCAAGATTGCCAAATTGTCAGAAAAATCCAATAATAATTCTCGATCAAATTTTTAAATTTAAATATCACTTACCAAAATGTAAGGAGTCTTAGGACCAAACTTGATTATTTTTAAAATTTTACTGTTAATTTAAACTGTGATTTTTTATATTTGTTTGAAATTTAGTTAAATGTTTATATTAATGATGAAGAATTAGAGCTGTCCAATTTTAATATATTTAGAGCTGACAGAAAATTAAGTCTTCAAGTTAAAAGTGGTAGAGTCCTATTAACGAATATTAGCGTAATTATAATTATGTTCGTTTACATACTAATTTAATTAATTCTATTGATCAAGTATTTGTTCTAGTTTACCTTAACAATATTAAATTATTATTAGGTTATTAAGTTGTGTTTATATCCCTCCTAATGTAATTAAGGATGAATATATTTTATTTTGCGAGTCGGTAGAAAATTTAATCTCTGAACATTCTATCCGTAATACTATTATTATTGATGATTTTAATCTACTAAATTTTTCATAGATAGATCCCATTCCTCTGTCTAATTCGAAAGCTGACGTTATTGTCAATAGTCTAGTCAACCATCTTGATTTAAAACAACTAAATAATGTAATAAATTGTCATCAAGATACCTTAGGCTTGATAAATTTTATGAAATGATATTCCATTCTTTTGATACGCACATACCGAAAACTAGAATAAAACCAAATTTTACTCAAGATATACTTTGGCCTGATTACGGCTTTAGAAAATCGTTACATTTAAAAAAAACAGTCTCATAAAAAATTTAAATTATCAAAATTTCATCTTGATTATGTATCTTTCTCTGCCTTACGTAAGAGATGTAAATACCTCTCTAGTCGTCTACATATAAACTTTATAATAAAAATTAAAAATAACATTATTACTAATATAAAATCTTTTTGGAAATACATTCAATCTTTAAAGTCTAACAAAACCGATATCTCCCTACTATCTTGATGATAATCTCGCTCAAAACATAAGTGAATCTACCAATTTGTTTGCAATTTTCTTTTTTTCTGTCTATGTAAAACATAATACTATTTTAAATCTTAATTAATTTTCTCACTTGCATAATTTTAATCTCAACCTAACCTTTTCGTATATATCTGGATCTGAAATATTAAATATGCTTGATTCTATTAATCAATTTTTTAATGTTAAATTGCGCACGAGACCTGATGGTATACCTCCCTTAATTTTAAAGTCCTGTAATCTGGCGTTGGCTAAGCCTTTACACTATTTATTTAATTTGTCTCTTTCAGATGGTAATTTTCCATCTATTTGGAAAAAATCTTATATTTCACCAATATTTAAATCTGGTGATAAAAATAATATTAAAAACTATAGACCCATAACTAAATTATCAATCATACCTAAACTCTTTAAGGCTATCATTACTAAAAAATTAACAATATACTTTTATCTATCTATATTAGTCCTTTCCAGCATGGTTTATATCCCAAACATTCTATTTCTACTAATTTACTTATTTATCAAACTTTTCTCTTTCAATCTTATTAAAATAATATACAAGTTGATTCAGTGTACACCGATTTCCAAAAAGCTTTCAATAAAGTAAATCACACTATTTTATTATACAAAATGAAATCTTTTGATTTCGGTGAATTATTATTATTATAAAATCGGATCACCTCTTATCTTACAAATTGTTTTCAGTTAGTGAAACTTTCATACCATATTTCTGATGAATTTAAGGTAAGTTCTGAAGTTCCCCAATGCTCAAACCTAAGACTTCTGCTTTTTCTGATTTATATTAATGATTTGCTCCAGATATTTGATAGTTCTATAAAACTACTAATGTTTGCTGATGATGCTAAAATATATTGTGCAGTTAAATTAAATTCTGACTCTTTAATTTTACAAAATAACTTAAACAAATTTTTTGCTTGGAGTGAGATAAATTATCTATCACTCGATATCAATAAATGTCAAGTTATTTCTTTTAGTCGCAATAAAAAAATTATCCACTTTAACTATATGTTAAATAATACTAATTTGATCACAGTTAATGTAATTAAAGATTTGAGTATTCATTTTGAATCTAACTTATCTTTAAAGTTGAACCATACCTTAGTCATAAACAAAGCTTTTAAAATGCTTGGTTTTGTTAACAAAAACACACAAAATTTTAAAAATATAATTTGTCTTAAAACTGTTTTATTCTCTAGTTAGGTCGTCCCTAAAATTTGGATCTCTAAGTTTGGTCTCAAAATCGCTTTTGTTACAAACGAATTCTACAAATCTATTCAGGAATCTATTGGCTTAGACTTGCTTCAGCTTAGAAGACAAGTTGCTGACATTATTTTTATCTTGAATTTGCTAAACGGTAACATTGCTTATCCTGAACTACTAGCTTTAATTAATATCAGAGTTCCCTAATACCGTTCTAGAAATAAAGAATTATTTGCCATTCCTTTTTATAAGAAAAATTGTGGTAAAAGAGCTCTCTCAAGCTCTTGAATTAGCTAATAAGGTCTCCATCATCTTGATTTATTTTTGTCTAATCGTCATCATTTTAGAGGAAATGTTTTTTATGTATTAAATAATTAAATTTAATCGTTTTTTCTCTATTTTTAATGTTATAATATGTTTATTATATTTTTTTTATTTGTTTTAAGTTCGCCTGTTAAAATGTCAATTGTATGTCATTCTTTTTTCTTTTGGTTATACTTTATAAAGGACTTTGATCCGTTTAATTAAGCTAATTAATGTTTATTCATTGTTGCTTTTAAAATAAAATAAAAGTAAAATAATATAAATGAATTTAAAGATTAAAAACCAATCAATACACAATATGGACAGATCTTTAAGCTAAGAATGAAATATTTCATCTTTATTTATAGAATTTCCTAGAGACATTAAAATATATTAGTTGGTTGATACATTCGGTATATAAAATAGAAGTTTAGAGTTATTTTAGTTTAGAAAATTTACAATGTTATTAAATAATATTTATATAAAAATTTCAAATTTAATAGTTTTATATTTTTTTTCAGAGGTTAAATAGAGAAAAAATCATTTACAGTATCGTAATCTGAACGAGGAGCTCTGTTTATTTTACATCGTAAACACAAACATCATATTAAAAAATTATTTTGTATTTAAGAGAGAGATTTTGACTTTGAATTATAGAGCCAGTGTTCCATATTAGATATACATATTCTAATTGATGGTGTACTGAGGAAATATAGAATAATTTAAGAGCATTGTGGAAGTCTTTATTTATGCGTTAAATTAATCCTAGATTAGCTGATGTCATGGTCAGTTGTTAATGCGATGTTACTATTTATAATGTGATGTTCAAAGTTGAGTTTCGAATCAAGAGTAACACCCAGATCGTTAAAAACTCATTCATTCAAGGTTACCAATTTTATTGCTTTAAAATAATAACTCTAACCAGCAGGAACCAATACACCACAGATATCCCACACACATAACAATACCGAAACCAACAATTGAAATGTTTAGAAACCAATTCGGAAGTATACTTGATTACCAGTTGAAAATATACCTTAATTGTGAGTATCGGATCTTTTTGTTTCTGCAAGATGTCCCAACCGTCCAAACAACCGTCAGCTCTGGTCGTATAGAAAACCGATGGTTTCGATTCACTCCACGCACCGCTTGTCAGCTTCACGTCATGATGTCTACAAGATAATGATCGTTAATTATTATTTTAACTCGCAATATTTTTCGCGTATCTAGTTTTAGGAAACTATACAAAGTTCATCGAAATCCCAGTTCTAGTATTATAATCATAACCAGAGCTCATAACTTAAAGCATTTTCGTATTTTTATCGAGTGGTCTTAGAGATACATATGTGAACTACAATTTTTTTTATCAAGAAACCACAATGATAGCTTTGTAAAACTTTCGTATATAGATACGAAAGTTTTTGTTGCATATTTTTGCATATTTCGAAGTTTAAGTGCTATTTTGCTATTTTTGTGTATTTATTTAAATACATATATAGCATTCAAAACATACTTAATAACAAGAATAATTTATACAGCCTTCAATATCTTCATTTATATGGTATATCGTATCTATCCAAAGAAAATGAAGTATTAGTTTGTGCCTATTAAATTGTAATTGTTGGATTTTGTCGTTACTCATTTTTGTTATATTACATTATTAAGTATTATTGGATGTTCGCGAACAAAATGTATGTCTCTCACTTTAACTCAGTTAATCCGAATTTTACATTTATAATTTCTAGGTATTCCGATAAATTTAAATAATATTAAAATCAATAGATAATTGTATTTTGAAAACAGATTATTACTCAACAATGATATTTTTTTATACTTAATAAAATCATTTTTTTCTCACATAATAAAATAATAAAGAATAATTCAATTTGTTTTTTTTTTGAATTTTAAATAGATTTTAGTGCATATTTAAGCGTTTATAACAAGCTTTTTTAGAGCTACAAGTTAGGAACCCTGATTAAAATGTTATATTTTAAGGTTTGCAAACCCTGCTTACTGAGCGCACGATAAAGTGAATCAGAAAAAAATATAGAAATGTGTTTGAAAGTCCTTGCTCCAATATTATTACTCAACTCTGCATAATAATTATATCTACTCTCGTAATATCGGCAATATAACATACTACTTACTTGGTCCACATTATGGGTGATTCCTTCACGTCCTCCGACCATATTCTCACCTGCCAATCACCGACGGTCATGAAGTTTTTTAAAAATGCCGGATTTCGCTGCACCGAATACACCGGGCCGAAGTGGCAGTTGTACGTGGACGATATTTTCTCGAAAACTGTTTTGCCTTTGCGGTTGCCGTTGAACACCAATCCTGTTTCAGTGCCTATCTATATATATATACGAGAATACATCACGATTAAGGTTCGGAATTCAATGCATATAAAAAGTACAAAATATGCATGCATGTGTACACAAAAAAAATTTAGAAATATGCTTTAAAAATAATATGCACTTTTTTTTGTTTTACTCACAATTTTTTCAAAATATTTTACTCAAATATATTATATTATATTATTTCTAATTTTTACTAAATATTTATTAATAAAAACGGGAAATGCTATGTCGACTAGGGGTTTTAAAAACATAATACAATACTATCCGATGAAAACTCTTAAAATAAATATAAAGAGTATAGAATGTATATATTTTTTTTGTTGCCAAATTTTCAAATTATATTATAAACTTATTATTAATCATCAGATATGTTCTAAAAAATGGTAGCCACAAAAGTTTAGCCACCACTGGAGGAAAAGGGGTTTTATGAATTTAAGCCCGGGGGCCTGGTCGGCACACCAACAAATTGATGACAAAGTTGTACTAAACTGCTATGCTAACAATTCGATCGTTATACAAATAGAGGACTTACTACACCGAGAAAGTCACTGGCGATTAAAAGAAAAATACTTGTTGGATAGAATCGTAGTGTTAGTAATGTGATTTGTCTATAAATGATATTGCAAAGTTCTTTAACAATCGTATAGAAATAAAGATAAATTAAAAAATATTGTTAAAATTGAAAATTATTAAAATAGAAGTTTGTATTGTAATATGATCATTCATAAGTGGCAGGAAAATTTTCAAGAATTCAAAAATATGGTTTTTAAGTGTATTTAAAAATTCCTAAAATCAGAATTTGACTAATATGCATAATTTAAGTATACAAATAGGTAGGACATGCTTAAAAAATCACCTTTCATATAGTTAATTAATTAACTTAATTTAATGATTCCAAAACTTATTCAACAACAACTTAAGAAAGTCTAAACCTTATCCTTAAACAAGGCGATCCCATTACATCATACATGATTAATTATATCTCGTACTATGTATAAGCTGCAAGGTCTTCGCCGATAGTTAATAAATTATAATATTTCACCATTGTCAGTATCATGTAACAGACTTAGCTGAATATTCATTATCTTAAATTTATATAATTATTTATTTTTAAAAATATAAAAATTAAAATTTTAAGGTAACTAGTAGAAAAAATAACAGATAACATAATATAACCAAAACTGTATTCTATATTTATGGTTCACTAATACAGGGAAAGCGACAGGTGTGGGTATCATAAGCGAAAATTTGATGAAAATTTGGGGGAGGGGAGAGGGGGAGAGGAGGTTGAAAATTATACTATGATTATTACACCTATAGGTACTACTATACTTGAGCCTATACTTATACCTTGAAAAAGGACATTAAAATATTATAATCAAATTATTTTAAATGCTTTAAAATATGATATTTATAATAAGTATTATGTAATTTACCTAAAGTTTCATTTACATTTCTATCAATTTGATTATTTATTTCTTTTTGTAAAATATTTATAATAGCTTTATACGTAAAACATTTATTATCTTAAAAAGTATTCACTTTTTTCAATTTTTTTTTTTCAAAATTTTAGATCTACGCTGTTCTAGAATTATATAATTGTTTAATATTTTTTCACCTTCATATTTATTAGGTATCAACTTTTGATTTTCAAATGTCAACCCATACTAAAAATATCCTAATTTAGTAAGGCTTTTTTCTTAAGAATTATCACGTTTAAATTTTCATTTTTCGTTTATCCGTTGACGAGATATAACTCCTTAAAGTCGGGCGGTTTTGAGAGGTATTCGTGTGCAAATGTGTTATACCTAGTCAGTACCGCAAACTGCTGTAATTGGGATTTTTGTGCTCCAGTGTAAAAGATAATACACTTTTCGGATCAATTCAGCAAATACTGTAAACTTAAGTTGTGCCCCTAAATGCATTTTATAATGGCTATTTAATGGGGTTTGCGCAAATCGCCTCACTGAAGGTGTTTGTGGCACTGGTCATAATAATACTTATCAATTACAAAGTCCAAATTCGATATCGTTCGACCACAAGATATATTGGTCATAACTTATAACTTCTGATCTTTATAAGCGATAAATAATATAATGACCATTGCCAGTGGTACTATTAGCGCGGGGAGAACTGTGCAACATACTGCTAAATGGGGTATTTTAGGGCATAACTTAAGCTTACTTACTATATTTATTAAATTCATTTGAAAAGTGTATTATCTTTTACGCTGCAGCACAAAAATCCCAATTGCTACGGCCTACGGTATTGACGCATTTACATACAAATACCTCAAAAAAAAACTGCCTAATTTTGAGAAGCTCTATCTCGTTAATGGATAAACAAAAAATGAAAATTTGAACGTGATAATTCATAAGCAGAAAAGCCTTACTAAATTATGATATTTTTAGTATGAGTTACTATTTAAAAATCAAAAGTTGATGATGGTTTACCTAATAAATATAAGAGTGAAAAATATTAAACAATTATATAATTATAGAACAATATAAATCTATAATTTTGAAAAAAAAAATGAAAAAAATGAATAATATTTGAGATAATGAATGTTTTACGCTTAATGAATCACCTTGTATAACTCTTCAATAGTATTAATAGTCCTAGTCACTTATATAAAAAAAAAATATGTATAGCTACAAAATATACTTGCAGACAATTATGATTTATCTTAATATATTTAATGCACATATCAATTACAAGATTTATGCGATGGAAGCCATACAATGCGTATAAATGACATATGGAAATTTATTATTAATTTTAGCCTGAATACCATTTGACTTTCTAGACACTACATTTGTCCCATCGTTGTATTGTGCCACAACATGTAACATGTCCGTGTTGTTTTTAGTAAGGTAAGCAAATATATGGCCACTTAGAGATTCAACATCTTGTCTATCAGAAACGTCAATAAATTCCAGAAAAATAGCATATTATGACATAATTTTATCGAAATCGGGATGACGTGCGACATGGACGACCGATGATTAATAACCAATGCAGGCTATAAATAATATTACTTTGATCGTTCCAAGTTATGATAGTAAATTTGTAAAATCGTACAAATTTAGTTTCGTTTTTAGCACAGAGTATTTGTTTGTAGTGCATTTTAATTTAACAGTTATTGAAAATGCATTTTACAATCATAAATGCAGTTACTGTATATTTAGGCACTTTATAATTTTAACGGCCAGGGGGGCTAAGACCTGTACTTAAAACTTCTGGGGGCTTAATCCCCCTTCTACCGATTTCAGCCTATGCGTGGATGTCATAAAAAATATATTGGTATAATATTGTTCATGGATCACACGAATCAGTACGTTACACTGTCGACGACTCGACGTGTCGCAATATTTTATGCGTACCATAAATCGTATGGGAATCGAAGGGTCGTAATCCATGCAAAACACTCCGTGGGACCGAGCCCATTTGGTCCATTCCGGTTCGTCGACGTTTTCACCTTTTGACAGGTCCAATATCAACACTTCTGTGGGTTCTGTGAGTTTTCGAGCGTCCCACCACATGACCTGCGGGAAAAACCCCACATGGGTATTATATTACATCATGAACGATAAACGAAATATCATTAATTATTATTTAGTCAGTGTCGGATTAAATAGGAGGAAAACAGGAAATTGCCAACATATTATTGGGATAATTAAAAAATAATTTTTACACGGCTTTCTTATTGAATCGGAAAAATAATATTTATTATTGTGCGGGTTTTTTTTTTGACTACATTGTTACTATATAATATTATTATTAATTCAATTTATTTAAACGTTCTATATAAGGGCTTACAAAGGCAATTATAGTAATGTTATGATTATGACAAAAAACTATTGACATTTCTAAACGTAATTAAAACGGAAAATGGTAAAGAAAAATAATTAAATACTACAAAATAAAACGTAATGATTAACAAAATGTATAACAATATATCATTAAACAAAAAATAACGAAAAACGAAATGATTTAAAATCCATTTATTTAAAAATTATAATATTGGTTTCGTAGAAATATTTACTCTACGTGATTTAGCAATCAATCTTAGTGATCAATCCAAGAATTTATTATGCTCCATATCCGGGCCATTCCCCGCATTAGATATTATTTTTTAACGATAAACACAAATATTTTATAACGTTTAGATTGTAAATAATGTAAAACAAAATTTTGATTTCAAATGCAAGTCCTATTTTATATTGACTACGGTTCATAATAAAATGTAACAAAGATTATAATAAATAAACTATATTACCCGAACGAAGAAAAACAAAACAATTAATCATACTATGAATAATTTTACTGAAAATATTCAAATTAACATTTTTTATACAATATGTTATTAATTTTATAACGTTGTTAAATTTGTCCGCGTTAAACACGATAGTTTTACAATATATTAGCATTTAAGTATAGAAATAAAATTATATTTGAAAAAGGGACGAGAGGTTCCTAATAGGTCTAATAACTTTAATGCAACTCTGCCGTCGGTTAACCATAGAAGTACCCGTGTAGTACAACTACCGCGATTAATCCAGACAAGTTACATAATATTATACGTAAAAAATATGTATCTTGTTTTCGTGTACTTCTACAAGTTTTTTTCACCATTAGCTCCAGTTATTACAAATACCAATGTTGTATATTATTATATCTTATAATATTTATATGGCTGCATTCGAATCGTGTGCCAAAAAACGAGCGATATTGGTCAACAACCTAATTGCGAATGGTTTTATTTATTTATATAAATTAACGGGACGGGACCTTATGAACATTATAAAACACAACACAAATATAGGTACTTCAAGTAAACAAAACAAATAAATTTTGGAGTGATTCATTAGCAAGACGGGTTTATTATGTAAATAGTTAGTCGCACTCATTGAAATATGGAATGGAGAAAACTTAAGCAAGTTAACATTTGGAACCACAAAGTTGATATTAGCTAATACCGATCAGGGTTATCTTCCTCCTCACTAATGAGTTTGAATAGGAAAACTAAGTCAGAATAGATTCTTCTGTTATACTCGTTGTATCTAAATTTAATTTTTCAAATACCGGTGTGTAATTGTGCGGTAAGCGATCAGAGCAAAAGACGCATATTTCAAAAACGTGCTTGATGGACACGTTCAAGTTGATAAAGAAGTACTAGTAAATTACTTCATGTAAAGTAAGTGGGTCCCAGATCACTACACCATATTCTAAATGGACACGAACAAACGTACAACATAGTGCTTTTGTAGAACTACATGTCATTAGAAATTCGGATGATATTCTTTCGATGAAACCAAGTATTTTCAGAGCCGTGAATTTTTCAATATGAGCATTAAAGCTTAGAGATCGTTCGAATGTGATACCAAGGTCAACACCATTGCTGTCTGAAAATTGTGAACTCATATCATGCGATGAAATAATTTTATATCTTTAGTAAAAATATGAGAAATTAACAAAGCTGTAATACAGATCTGATACCATTTTTGAAATAGGCGAACGGTACCGGAGGTAGATAACCTAACCTTGTGGTATACCAAATGTAATATCAGTATTTTAACTCGATAAGACGATAAGTATATGCAATAATATAAAACATTTAATTATTTATATATTTTAATATTTTATAAATCTAATAAGTTTCACTAACTTAAATATGTTACTCGCAAATGAAAGTGGTCACGAGAAAATCGCGTACGCAACTCGACCTAAATTCAATGATTTTCGCACGCGATTCGGAAACACCATGTGTACAATAAATTATATAGCAACTTATACGTTTTTCGATCATTTCTCTTTGGTATTGTATTTCGAAATGGACATTTTATATTTCAGTACCATTACAAAACACTTCTAATTACCTGACCGTCACTGGAACCGGTGTAGAACTCCGTGCTGGTCTTGGAATGGATCCAGTGGAGACTTCGGACTGGATCTCGGTGACCGTCTCTTACATTGCTGATGGCCACGTTGCTTGAGCTCTTGCGGATGTCCCAGAACGCGACCTGACCGCTCATCAGACCACCGGCCAGACACTGTGTGTCCCTGTGGTTGAACTCGAGCGTGACGATCGGATGAGGCGACTCGATCGTGAAAAAAGGAGAGGTGGAGTCCTCTGGAAAAGCGGGATATAAGATATTTAAGCCATACGAATAAATCGTCTTGATCAGTGATACCCTTTCACTACAAACTATGCGGACTATCTGTTCAATGCGATAGCCAGGTTCTTATATGGGTCTGTTGTCTGGTTACTAATACTGCCGTTGACATTCGTCGGATTGATCATGTGAAAAAATGTGTTATGAGCTGCACCGATTATTGCCTGAATATGCCTCACCCAAAACTTAATTACAGGCCTATTGGTCAAGTTCTAAAACTAACCTTCAGCTAGGCACGACAGATTTGGTTTCAATTTCATTCGAGGTCTAGTAATCGAGGGTCAAGTCGATGCCCCGAGGCTTATTGAATAACTTGATTTTCGTATTCCTAATAATACTAGGCTTCAGTGTTCTTTTTATCCTTGTAATAATAAATCTAACATCTATAGGAATGCCCTACTTTCAAAAATGATGCACAATGCAAACATCATTTAGTGCTTTTTTTCATCCTTTAAACGATTTACATCATGTTTGTTTTTATTATTATTTATTCAAGTTAATTAAGTTAAGGTAGATATAGCATTTGAAACAATTTCGTTTATCGTTATTAAAAAGTAAAATGTCACACAAATTTTACGTTTATCGTTATTCAGAATTTAAATGCTCTTCAAAAATACGATGATTAACATACATCTTATCAGGAAGTCTTTGTTAGGCATCGATTGGGTTCCATAGATAATATGGTTGGCGAATACGGAGGTTAAAATTCAGCTTAATAGGATATTCCAGTCAAGTATCAGTTGAACACTATATTGTCTATATAGAAGGCACCCGGGAAAGTCGGTGCTGTTAAGGTTAAGGTAGGTATTAAATATTAATAATATATATATATATTAAGAAAAACACATTAAAATACATTTTAGTGATTAGAAATCGTTAGTTTAAATTTTTTAATGAGTACTATTGTGTGAAGACTTTATGAGCAAGTTTCAAAACAAGGATTAGAAGTTAACTGGAATGGTAAACATAATAGATAGGTATTTAAAAAAATATATTTCATCATTTAACATTTTTATATTTAAGCTAGCGTCGAGTTGTGTAACCCGCCTTCGAAAAAAAAAATTAAATATAGAGCTATATCAGTGCTCTGATTTGCAGTGTATCTAATGTACCTAATTACACCTATACCTCAGTTCACGTGCAAAACAAAGTCGATGTAATACGCTTTTCGTGAACTGTCTTGTTTGAATTGGGCCTGTGTTGGATTGGATATAGCACTCGATATGTATTTGATCGTGTTTTTAGCTAAACTATAAACTTTTCTAATATTTCTATTATAATAACAATCAAAAACATTTTCGTCAAATCGGATATTTTTTTAATCTACCTTATTATATTAATAACCTATTGACCGCTTTAGTTAAATTTAACATGTATCCTTCTATTGTTTTCAATTTTTCCATTTTTGCGTTATAATGTGATGTATATATCAGTAAAAACCCCGTTAAAATCTACGGTTCATCAATTTTGAAACCAAATTTCGAATTTTTAATTATAGAATTCAATACTGTCAGTATATAAAAATCTCAAAAATAAAGTTAACAATAGTTTACGTTTACTATTTGGACTTAAACAAATATATAATGCAGCATACAAACTACTCATCAAATGACGTATACGCGCATTGCAAAAAATACCCAAATCCACAAAATTCGAACATTTTTATTAATATTTCACTTATAGGCGCGTTACATTCGAAACCGAATGCTCGTATTCCACCACAAATATTTCAAAGTCCGGCCTTTATATCTACGGGACGGGGCGAATCGCACGAATTGAATAACGAGTCAATAATATGTACACAACGCTGCGGTGGTTCACGAGTGATTTATTAAACATTAAAATATTAACTAACCTAGGGAAAGTCACCCTGGTGTATACAAATATTATACACTAGTATAATATGATCTAAGAATGTATGGTGTAGAAAAAGAACCCTG
>JACXSJ010001908.1:0-65077 GCA_014851325.1 Pentalonia nigronervosa | reverse complement strand
TAATTAACTATTAATAATTATCAATGCAAATATTAAATGTACTTTTTAAAACTATCCACGCGTATTTCACTCAAGTATGTATCGCCGTACACTGCGATGTCGGACTACTCGGACTCACATTTGCCACAAGTGCGGCGTTCGAAAAACGTCCGATGCGTCCGATGCGAATTCGTTCGCATCGGACGCACTCGCCGCACTCGTCGGATTCACGTAGGACACGGCGTAATGGTGAAGTCTGTTAAAATAGAAATGAAAACGTTAGTTTTGTGTAGTACCTACCTACTTGAGGAAAAAATCTGGCATCCAACTATTATAGTGAAGTACCTAAAATAATTCGGGATCCAACTACCTATTATAGAAATTTTGATTTCGTGGCCAAATTGGATGCAACTTTTAGTAGGTACCTAGGCATCTGTATTAAATGTAGTTCAAACTACATTAAATTATTCTTTACTTTTAAAATCACAATTAATTATCAAGTAATTAACGTTAAAATTAACATATAGTCATTAAAAATTGACGTACGAAAAAAAAAATTTACATATTAAATTTACATACGTACTTTTATTTCTCGTATTTGTGACTTTATGAGAAAAATAAAATATTTTGTAGGTAGGTTCCTATCAATTAATTATTGTGTACTACAAAAAACACAAAGTTCAGATTAAGAAAAGCCTGGCTGATTAGTAATTATTAACACTATAAATATTGAACACAAATTGTACACAATTTTATAAAGAACCACAATTCATAATATAAGATAACAGTTAACATATGTCAAGCACAAAATCAAATAGTCAAACTACTATTGCCTTATCATATTATATTTAACTATTTAAGTAGTAAAATATTATAAATTTATAAATTATGTATAAATTGCTATATGGAATACCCGTATAATTAGTAGTATTTAATTTAAATAAAAAAAATTATTTATAAATTATTAAGGTAAGTGATAGTATTGTACTTTTAAATAATATGAATCATGTTATGTATAAATATCATTAAGACTACCTATATATAGGCTAAAGTATTTGATTCATTATTATTTTATTATCTATTCAAATACCTATATACTGTTATGTATAGCTGTATAAGTATGATTGTACAAGAATAATATATAAGTTATAACTTATAACTAAAAAATGGTTCAAATGTATCTCTTATATATTATGTATCAACTATTAACAAACCACATATGCAACATATATTTAAACAATTAAAATACGTAGATTTCAAAAAAGACTATTTGGATGAATCAGAATAAAATTTTTTAATTTGTATTATGTATTATTTATATTAAATTCTATCTATTTTATTTTCATGTACCATGGCCGCTGTGACCAAGGCACCTTCATGTCATTTGCATCTATATACACACACATTCACACTTTTACTTGTACAATTATACGTATTCATATTCAGTGCTCGACTTGGCAAAATTAAAGTAGGGGGACTCTGTTAACTATAAAAAAAGAGCGTCCCTATCACTTATTAAACGTTACTAAGCCTTAAAAATAAAAGTATGGGTATGCTAAAATTTCTGAAAAATTAGTTAGGGGACTCCGTCCTCCTGCGTCCCTCCCCCCCAAGTCGAGCACTGTTCATATTAATGTTAACACGTTCATGGTCACTTCTTATTTTAATATTATTCAAGTACCTACCTTAGAGAATCACTTTTATATTACTGCTATAGCATGATAAAATTCGAATAAATACCAATGAGAAATATAAAAATAGAATTGTTTATTTATTTGTGCCCAAACATATGACTGATCATAACAGGTCAGTCACATATCTAGTTTCATTTAATACTATTGAAAATAGTACTGAATGAGCAGTAATGCCCAATTTCGTTAGTTTTGTAAATTACTGCTATAGCAGTAGTGACCCATTACAACAAAATTGAAAAAAATTAAAATTACTACTATAGCAGTAACTGAACAAGGACGTGTTAATAAATATACATTTAGTTACTATTTCAAAACATTTATTTACAAAACCACCATCATAAGGATCTCTGTTAGATGACACATAACACTGCAACAGATTATTATCTCTTTTATTAATTTTAATATTTAAATAACTAATTGTTTTATTAAAATTCTGTTACTTCTATTGGTTTAAGCACAAAATGTCACATACTTGTACGAAACCAAACATCAAAAATACAATTTTTAGGCAGTAAATCATTGTGTATTATGAGCAACATTTACATGTGTAAGATTGGTATTATAATATCAAGCTTGGCCCAATACGTCACCCGGCCATTCTAAATACCGTAATATCTCCATAAATAATATATTTTTTCATTTAATTTTTACAAAATCATTTTAATAGTTCTAATTACCATTATTTAACATTTAATAATAATTTAAAGAAAACATTTTTTTGTGCTGTGTGTTCCTTTAATAAAATAAAAAAAACATTAATAGTTAACCAAATAGACGATATTATTTAAATAGTCATTATTACTAATATACTAAAAGAAAAAAAAATTTGCACAATGATACCTGCCTATTTTAATTCATAGAAATTGTTTTATGTTTGGTGCATAACATTTTTCTACATTCCCCTTTACTCTATAGGATGCATCTTAAACAAAATTATTATTTAGAAAAAATAAAAGTTGTACTATCACTGACTCTTTTTTATGCCTAACTTTTTTATATGGGTTAATTAGTATTAACTTTTACAGTTAAATGTATTGTTTGTTAACTATTAACTTGGAGATTAATATTCTTAACATCATCATATTTAAATATTAAGTTTTAAAAATAATTCATGTGTATTTAAATATCTTTTTCCAACACATACTTATAGTAGTTAGTTATTAATTACTTACTCACATAAAAAACAATTATTAATTTTTTAAACTACAAAATTGATGTCTATTTTTTGTATGCTGATACTAAAGACACTTAAATATAGTTAAATTAAAAATAAATAAAAACACTAATCTTATACCAAAGAATTCTGTTATAATGGTATTATGTCTTGTTATCTGGTAAAAATAAAAATGAAAGGAATAAGCTTACCTTACAAGCTGATTAAATTATTTCACTAATTAATGTTATAACTTTAAGTAATGATGTTTTTCTTAAAGTAAAAGGTTTGTATTTTAATTTATTCTTGTATACAGTCTAATACTTAATCACATGTTAACAATACATATTAATTATCATTTATAGAATTTAATAAAGAAATACATTTAAGTAAGATACAATTTATTAATCAAATGATTTTATGTCAATGAATTCAAAGACACATAATGTACATTAGAGAAGTACCCACTTATCTTCCTTTTTTAGTTTTAATTAATAATAAGTAATTTTAATTATGCAAAAGTTATTTTAAGATTTCTTTTAATTTAATGTATAGGTTTAGGCTTTAGGGATTAAAACTTAAGATTTATTAATATTAAAACATCACAATTGAATAAAATCTTAGTTAATTATACATTATAGATACTCAATACACAATGTTCAAAATCATTAATTATCTTTATGAACAATAAGTAGGTGGTACTAATCATATAATTTTAACATATTCTAATAGGCCTAATAAGCTGTACATTCAGGATTTTTTTTTTTTAATGCTTATTTTTAAAAACTACTATTTGTAACATTCATAGAATTCAGCATGGTTAAAAAAATTGTTATTTGATGTATTGATTTGTAATCAAAATTTATTTCTGTCTTACTGACCAAATTGATTCTGAAAATACAGAAACTTGGCTTTAAAAAAGGTTTAACGCAAAATGTATACAGCAATATATTTATTTTGAACCTTTTAAAAAAAAACTGAAAAAAATGAAATGATTAAAATTAATTGAATTAATAATAATTAGACAAAATGTAAAAAAAAAATGTATGCAAATATGATGAAAAAAGTAAATAAACTAAAACTGTATCAAATACACTAAAAATTTCATTTTTAAAAATAGTATAATTAAAGACTAAAACTTATTTTATATTATATTAACTTAAATTGATTAAAAATGATTATGTTGTAATAAGTTCAAACCATTCCCTAAGTGCATCACTTAATACACCAGGCAATTTATCTACATCTCTTAAAATAACATAAAATGGAAATGGAAAATTGTCCATATATGACTCAATGCGAACTGAATTATTTTCAAATATGGGCATTTTGATGTCCAAGATAGATTCCTGAAAAAAAAAATACATAATTAATATTTGTTTTTATAATATTATTAACAAAAATTAATATTTTAAATATATACTTTATATCTAATTTATTGAAACTGTTGAATAGAGCTTTTACTATCTAATATTTTGAATTTACCTTTGATTTAGGATTATCAATAACAATAAACACAATAAATATTCCATTGACTTTAGCTGCTCTGATGGCATTTTTTACAACATCTGGTCCTTCGCTTTTTATACCACGACCGTCACTCATTATAACCAATAATTGAGCTGGTCGATCACCGGTATCTAATTGTCCTCTGTCTTCAAATACTGCTGTAGCTAGTTCTATAAGTTCTCCAACTTTGGTCTTTTGTTCATCGAAGGTAAAATTTTGCATTAGCTTACAACCGGTTTGATCACTAAAAGGTTCACCCAGCGGATGAACAATTCTAGTTTGTTCACCAAAACTCATAACTCCTAACTCACCAGCTTCCACTAATGTAAGGGCTTTACTTACAAGTGCTAGAGACTCAAAAGCAAGCTAAAAAAAAAAAAAAAAATTAAAACATTAACATAATTAAATATTAAACTGTAAGTTGGGTTTTGATATGCTTGTTAATATATATTTAACAAGGTATATACATTAACAATTCAGCAGTTATGATATTATCAGTCATAGAAGACAGATAACAAGACAATGTCTACCCAATTAGAATACGGAAAAATAATTTAAAAAAATATTTATTTTACAAATTTTAATGTTATAAATTATAGTAATATATTATTATTTATATATGTATATACTCGTATTTCAATATTTGTCAAAATCTTTTTTTGTTATACTGTATTAGTATTCTTAGAATAGATTAATTGTGAGCTCCGCACGTGAGCTGGCGGGTCATTCCAATAAACATCCAAATATAATATAAAAATAAATGAGAAATACATTATGACGTCTTGTTTTTACAGTTATAGTGTGGAGGCGGGGGATCGGATAAAAAGTTGTATCATTACTCTATGAGACAAGTTGCTTTAATATTTTTGTTTTATTTTACTTTTCAGTAACTGTTATTACTGCCTTATGGACCACCTTAAACTCGTTATTTTTGTTGGTTTGTTTATTTTTAGTGCGATATTATCTCAAATATTTGAGTACCAATAATGTCATTATTTTACTTTATTATTTTGTCAACGTCTCTCCAACCTTAAGATTCATGTTTTCCCACTGGATATTATTAACATTATTAAATATGAAATACAAATCCTTAAGTTGATCGGGAGTAATCAAGGTTTAAACACTTAAATTAACTATTTTAATTATTTATTCATAATATAGACTTACAATTTTAGCATGACTATCCATCATGCTACTCGAATTATCAACTGCCATAATTATTTGATATTGTCGTTTTGATGGCCGTGTCCTTCGAAGCCATATTTTATCTTTTTTAAATTGACTTGCAATATAAGGTATAACACGTCTCATATTTATTCGTCTTCCAGTTCTAAAATCTCCCTGCAATCTAGATGCTTTACTTGGTTCCAATACTAATCGCAATTGTTCGCTTAGTTCTTGAGCTAAGCTTGAAGTTGTATCCATACATTTATTCCATGCCTCATCAGTCTGAATTTCTTTATTTTCACTCTAAAAACAATTAATAATTTTCAGTAAATTTAAAAATAAATTTATCTTTGAAAACTTACATCAAGCCATTTGTCAAATTGACTTCTAATATATTCATTATGATCTTTTATATTGGTAGAATCTACATCACCGATTTCTTTAACATCTACAGTATGAAACGTTGTTTCCTGGCCACGTTCAGCAAAATGAGTTAGGACATTCACACCATCAACATCAACATGTTCTTCAATAAATTCATCATTTTCTTTAGAATTATCTGGTTCATTCATAGAAGATTGATTGTTTCGACTTTTTGTTTTCATTTTTTCTGGCAATATTTCATCACCATTTTTAGTATCAATTTCATTAATATCTTGTTCAATTTCCATTTCATCATCTTTTAATTCTTCACCTGGTTGGTTTTCATTATTAGGTAGAGGTCGTTCTTCGAGTTGTTCCTTAAAAAAAAAAAAAAATTGATTCATATCATGTTTATTGTTATTCATATTATGTTACTATAAAAAGTACAAACAGTTGTTGCGGCATCTAGTGTTTCAGTATCTCCATCTTTTGACTCTTTAACATGTTTAAACAGTTCTCCTTTTTTGTTTTCTGTATCTTTATCGTCATTTATGCCATTTTCATTGTCACTATTTTCATCTTGAGTGTCAGTTGTTTTTAGTCTCTTTTTCATTGGACCGCTGTTTTCAGCTTGAAAAAAAAAATAATAATTTACAAAATTTAAAATTATAATATTTGCAATATCTTGGAGAATATCAATAAAATTTTAGGAGGTTTTTAATCGTCATCATTAGGAGTTTAAAAAAAAGATAGAAAAATTATTTCATTCAAAATTACAATACTTTAAACTACTGATGCACATAATATAACATCTTTCTTACCTAAAGTTCTATCCATATCCTTCTCGCCAGGTTTCATTCTTCTTTTTTTATCTTTAGTACCAGGCTCTTCACTTTGAGCACCTTTATCTTCATTGACACTATGTCCTTCTTTAGTGTCTTTACTTTCCCTTTGAGATTGGCCAACGCCTTGTTGTTCAGGACCTGTAGCTTCTTCTTTGTTAAATTCAATTTCTTCATTTTTATCTTGTCCATCAGAATTTTCACAAACTTGATCTTTAGAACCACCGTCATTAAGATTTGAAGGTTGAGCTTCTGTTTGACTAGGGTCATCTTCTGAAGGTTTAGCATTTTTAACATCTTGTTTTTTGTCTTCTTCTTTAGGATCTTCTCCTGTTTTATTTTCATCTTTTTTACCACCATCATTATTTTTATCATCATCCATATTTGTTTCTTCTAATTCTTCATTACTCTCAGTTGCTTTAATGTCATCAGTTTTATTTTCTTCACCCATTTCTTCATCACTAGTGTCTTCCAAATCATTGTTATCTTTAAGTTTTTCATCAGGTTCTTTGTCGTCTATTTCTGCATTCTCCATATTTTCTTTCATAGCATCAATATCGAAAGGATTATCATAGATTTCTTCATTATCATTCATTTCACCTTCGTCCAACTGAAGGTCATTAGGTAGATCCATTGGTTCTGGCTCAGGTGGTGGTTGTAAGTCTCCATGGTTAGGGTCTGCATGATCTTCACCAGTTTCTTCTCCATTTTCATCCATTTCATTTATATCTTTATTACTATTTTTTTGATTTATTTCATCCTTTTTATCTTGTTCTTCAACATTGTCATTATCATTTTTTGCTCCAAGTTCTTTGTCTCCCATAGTTTCTCCCCCTTTACCATCTTCTTCTTTTAAATCTTGCTGTTCATCACAATTATCTTCAGAATCGCTACCCCATAATTTTTCATCTAAAGTCTCTGCACCTTCCCCAGTTTCACCCATCTCTTTGTCATCATTGTCCTCTCCATTATTTTCATCATCTGAAATTTCATTTTCATCTTTATCCAAATCATGTAATTTTCCAACAAAATCATCTGACATTTCAACACCTTTTTCTTCTTCCTAAAAAATTATAAATAGTATGTATTAAGAAATATTAACATATTTATTAATAAATTACTTTTAGATTGTTGTCTTGTACTGCTTCATTATTATAATCTTTTTTGGCATCCTCAAGTTGATCTTGGCTTTCAATTTGGTCAGAGACATCTTTGGTACCTTCGCCATCAGTTAAACCCATACCACTTTTTCCATCAGACTGTGTGCCATCTTCGCCTTCTAACAACTCATCAGGTATACAAAATCCCTTGAAAGAAATATTTTATAGTTAAATCAAAAACATTTTAATTACAAATAATAAACATACATTTGAAGCAAGATCCGTAAATAATGTAGATAGTAAATAATTCATTTTTGATAGAACTCTATACACTGTTGTTTGTTGTGTGATAAAATATTGTACTAGTAATGTATACTGTTCAAATAATGGACGACACGATCTTAATGTATTACTACCAATTGATGATTTCAGGATATTTTTAAGTTGCCTATTAATTGAGAGTATATCACAATCTTCTAAGTCAGAAGACAATGGTTGAGTTATCAAACATTTTAATAACTTTTGATCTTCGTTATCTTTTTTTATGTCTGTATGTTTTTTATAAAGTCTTTCGACTGCTAAAAGGATTTGATTGATTAAACTATTTAATTCTTGTAATGATAATTCATTAGCATCAGATACAAAAGGCTGGCGTTTAATTTGGTGGTTTTCATTTGAATGAAAGTTATTTATCCATGCAGTATTGTAAAACCTATTAATATATTGAGTTAATTGCTCACACACAAGAATTGATGCATCATACTTTTCATAAACTATAAAATTTATATCGCACAAGTTCATTGCATTATATGTTTTTTCATCTATTATAGAATCAAGTGTATTATGGGTTAATTTAATAATATCATCTACATTAGTAATAATCTCCTCTGATGGTTGTTCTTTTTTAGGGTCACGTGGTGTTATACCTAATAACAATGTCATAGAGTCAGTTGATGTAGAGTCTATATTTTCACTACCACATTGTAATGCAATTTTTAATTGTTGCAAAAGATTAATGCTGTTGACCATATAATTAACAGGTTCCTAAAAAAAATAATTTTATAATTAACTTCACAAAGTACTTAAGTATAAGAACAAATATTTTAAATTAAATATATATATATATATAATTACTATATAGTTATACAAAATACATAGTAAGTTGTGTGTGCACTACTTAAAAATTAAGACCATTTGAATTGTATCGTGGATATTTTTTTCAAATATTTAAATTTAACTAATATTACCTGTAAAATTTCTGATGGATCAAATTTAATACAATTAGACTCTGTTATAATTTCTGATAAGTATATCATACTACGGATGTTAACTAGACACTCTATGTGTGAAGCTAAGATTTTTCTAGTTTTCCAAGTCATATTCTAAAAACAGTATATTGTTGGGATTATAATGATATGTATGATATGATGTTGAAAAAAAAAAATGTTACTTTTAGATCATTAATAAACCCTTTGATACGATCCATTTCTTGTTGACCTAATTTTGGTGTTTCAGAAGCAATTTTTAGAGCAGTAGTTTGAGATACTGATTTTAAGAAATATGATTCACAATCAGACCAAGCACATCGCAAATCATTATCTGCTGGACTGTAATAGAAAATAGGTATAATTAAATAGTATTTATTTATGGATGTAACAGTTAAAAGATAATACAGAAACTTGCTAATGGACTTAAAACATTAGCTAAAACATTAATTTAATCCATTTTTTTAAAAAATAGAAACATATTAGTATTAACATATATCAATTTATAAAGCTTATTTATAGAAACTTTAATTATGCTAAATAATTTATAACACAATATGATTAATATGACATTGACTAATATTTATACTTACAAACCAAAAATATATGGACAACTTTTTGCTTACTTGGGAATTAGAGATTCAAGTGCAGCATTTATATCTATTGGTGGTAAACGAGCAAATTCAATAGAACAATCCATTTGTTCACAACCCATTAAACCAGCTTTATATGATAAGCCAATACGTTGTAAAGCTTTAAATAGTTCAGATAATGCTTTACGTTTTTGTTGCAAAATTTGTTTTGCTTGTGATTTTTGTTTATCTTTTGAACTTTCTGGATCCACATTTAGATCACGTAGTTCTTGACTAGATTCCATTACTCCATTTACAAAATCATTCAATTCAGTAATGTGTTCTGAATAACGACAATTAGTCATTATTTTACCAGAAATTGTAAATAACTTTTTAGAATATTTGCTAATATTTGAAAGGATATTTAATGAGGTTGATGGTAGCATATACTAAGACAAAAATAGTAGTTATTAACATAAAATGATTTAATAGTTATATAACAATTGTATATTTACCAAAAATATTTCGCAATTTTTCAAATAGTTATCAATGTTAAAAATAGGTACTTCGTACTTTTCAGCCTTACTTAATATTCCTGTTTGTGTTGTCATAGCAAATGATACAGGATTATTCAAAATTTCCTATTGAAAAAATAACATGAATAATTAATAATGTATATTTAAGTAGATTTTTAGTTTTTGTTACCTCATACTCTCGTGTATATTTGTGTAAGGTTTGTTGAACTTTATTCACAGTTTCTTTTACAGACCAGTAGTTAATATCATTCCATTTTACTATTTTTACAAAATCTTGTAACTTTTTCTTGATATCTGCACTCAATGTTTCAATACGAAGGTTTATACAATCTTTAAATTGGGAATAATATTTATAAAGATTCCAAGACGCACTACACAATTCAATTTGCTCTTTAGTTTTTTTTCTACAAACTACATCACAATGAAATGTATAAAGCAATTCCAGTCTAGCTAAATATTGGCCTAAGGAAGAACTTTCCATAAATTTTTGTATAGCAGTTACAAGTTGTAGAAAATTATTTTGTTTGTGAAGATATGCTTGAAAAATTGAATACAAATGAAACCACCATTTAGATGAATCGTTTTGAATCCTAATAAACGGTATATATTTAATTTTAAAGGTTAATATCATCATTATTTTATAAATATTTATCTTACTTTTTTAGTGAAGTTTTTAAACAATCCTTCCAAGTATTTAACTCAAGACTCCGATATTCTTGGATATAATGAGTTATAGTTAATGTTAACTCTCGAACACTAACACCGCGATGAGCCACTTCTTCCCATTCGTGGAGCTTGGTTAAAAGAAGTTCAAGTCCAATAAGAAAACGACAAGCTGGACTTGACCAGTCAAAATTCATTATACGTTCCACTACTTTAATTATCTATAAAATAAATGAATATTATTTTAAGAAAATTCTAAAAAGCAAATAGAAACTTACTGTTTGTAATGTAGGGTGATCTGGCCATTCAAGCAATAGCTTTTGAATGTGATCTTCTACATTTTTAAGGATTTCATAAGTCCTTTTAGCATACTCTAGATTAGAATCTCGATAAAAATCATAATAACCTTTAGTATCAAGTTGTTGAGGATTGTTTGCAATGTCAGTAGCCATTAAAAGCCATGGTAACATTTTACTATCCATTGAACTATCCAAATACATAAATTTGGACATTAATAGTTTTCCAAACAAACAAAATCTGTCAGTATATAACTTTTTTACTCTAATGATAGCATTTTCCTGATCAAACTGATCTGCGGATATAGTTAGCCAATGAGCTTTAGCTGCTGGTCTTACTAAATCAGTATGTAATCGACAAATGTCATTTATATCTTTATCAGTCAGATTGTAGATTTCTTGTGGAACAGAATCTAATGAAATATCATTATCGAGTGTTAAGGGTCCTTCAATATCATTAAAATCGGAATGTTTAGTAGTTGGGAATTGACGAGCAACTCCTTGAGAAATTTCAATTTCTTCAGGTATGGTTTCACAGAATGATTTTTGTTTATATATGCTATCTTCTTCGCGTTTTTTGTTTTCTTCTTCTTCTTGAAGACGTTTCCAATTATACACAAACTTTTCAAGAATATATTCAATGGATCTTATGTATTGGTTAGTTCTATATGATTTACTACTCAAGTACATCATATTATTTAATTCTTCTAAGCACAACTTATACCACCTTAAAGAAATCGCACATAACGTAAGACTCATTTAAAAATAAAATAAATCTATATGGTATTTACCTAAATTTATCACTTATATTCATTGAAACAGTATCATCCATATTTGTCATTTTTATAATATTTGGACAAAATCGTGGAAATTCTCCAAATAATGTTAACAATTCTACATCTTCATTGGTAACATTTTGGTCCCTTGGTATAGTCCATTTATAATGATTTTTTAACATCCTCATTCCATATCTCATCTGAATAAGTTTTAAAAAGTTAACAACAAGCTTAACAATAATAAATATTTTATTTTTAAATTTTACTTGGTTAATGGAAAGAAGTATCCCAGTAAGGAGATCTGGATAAGCTGCATACTTTTCATTTAAGTTATTATGAAAATTAGTAACAGAACTAAGCCAGTTTTCTATTTCGTTTACAAGAGCATCAGAATCAGAGTTTGAATTTATCATGTTGTAAGTATTGCTTTCCAAACCATACATTTTTGAAAAACGATTAACTTCCTATAAATAAAATTTTAATAGTTTAAAAAAAAAAAATAATGATGACAAATAAGGATAAAACTTACGTCTAAAATAACATTGTATAACGGAGGATCTGGCCTATAGCCAACCTTAAGTTTTTGTCCATTTAACAACTTAAGCCTTTGACGATAGTAAAGTTTAAATGGAAATAGATGTGATACACAGTCGACCTTACAAAATTGTTCCTCAGCATTTAATCTACTAATGATTTTAGTTTTCTAAAAAACAATTTTTTTTATATAATAATAAATCATTAGTTAGCTATAGTTAATAAAATTGAATTTTATACCTCAGCTTTAAAACACTCAAATCGTACTAGAGCTTTTTGTAATGGATCAACAGGACTAACTGATGTTGAAATTTCAAGTAAACACATACCAGATAATACCCATAAGCAACCAGCATTAAATTGTATTTGTTTAATTAAGTTATCACGTTCAACATCTGTTAGATGTATTTTATGATTAAACGAATGCAAATCTGTTACAATATGTGATACTACTTTAGCAGTATCAAAAATAGCTTTAACCATGGTTTGATGATAGCTAACTATAGCACTAATTGCACTCTGACAATTAGGATCATCTCTTGCAGAGTGTACATCTTCAAGAGTTGAAAAATCAGCAGGTAATAATGGTGTGAAAAACAATTCTACAAGCTTCAATAATGTTTCAATATTTTCAAAACTAAAAAAATAACCAAAATTATTAAAAATAATAGTTATAAATTAAATATATATATATATAAGATTTATATAACTGACTGAATATCTGAAGTCCATTTAGAGCAATTCCAAATGAAACTTTTAAGACATAATAAGTTATGATTATTGTTATCAATGAACCGGATTGGTCTTGGTGCAAATGTATAATATGGTTCAGTTTTCTTCAATAACATACTAGTAATAAAACTAGTGAATAATGGTTGTTCAAATGAGTATAGCATTTCCTAAACAAATGTAATAAATAAAATAAATACATAGATAATAAATAATAAAAATAAGTAATTGAAATAAATACTTCATTAGCTGTGTCATGGTTGTCCAAATTATCAAGTTTTTTAGGTGACCATTCTAAATATAACTTTGGATTTTCTACAGCAACTGAGTTCATAGAATATTTTAAAGACTCAATTAAAAATTCTATAGTGAAATTATATTTTAACGAATTGCAGTAAAATGGCGATACAGTAGGAACAAATTTTAGTAATGATTGCATAAAATCATAATGTTTATTATGGAAATAGTCATCATCATTTATTAAACTATAATTTATACGTGGTAGAAAATTCCGTTCAATTACTAATTCCCACAACGGAATAAGGTTCAATTCCATGTCATTCATCTTATTATTTACCAATTCTGAGAAAAAATAAATATTAATAACAATCATTAAAATATATGGTATGATCATAATACCTTCCGTATAGTTTGGAATTGTTTTACATTCAATGTATTTAAACAATAGTAAATTGTCTCTTTCGTTTTTAATTTCATGTGTCATTAATGCTTGTATATTATTTGACTTAATTTCAGATATTAACTCATTATTTCGTCTATAATCATAAATAAATAAAATAATACATATTTTAGGATAACATTATAAGCTATATTAACACCTATTGGAGCCCTTTTAGATGATTTAAAATTAATACTGCTGCAAAACTCAAAAGACCTGCAGTGCACATTGATGACATTTGTGGATCACAAACTTATGATACCATAATATTATATAATAATTTATTTATGTCACTAACCTGTATGCTTCAATATTTTTATCACCATGGTTTTTGCAACATAAAGATGATCGTATTTTATTTTCAGTTTTAAACAATTTGAGAAGTCGTGCACAACATTTAGGTGTAAGATAGTTTGTTGTGATTTCAACTATCATTGGGCTAAATTTTTGCAATTCTTTATGTCTAGTAAAATATAAGATAAATGATAAAAATATTTAATACAAATCTATTTGAAAATTAAAATATAGTACCTTTTTTTTCTGGTACTCATTTCCAACATGGGCAAAAAGTTTTTTGTAACAATATTAAAATAACAATGTATTAATACAGTAATAAATTCTTTTTCTTTATCCAAGTTTTCAAAAAGAAGATTTTCAATTGTGCGTATCCAAATAATCATTTCTTTAAAAAGCAAACAATCACTGTCAATAATAGAAAATGTATGATTACCCAAGTAAAATTCAATATATTTATCAAATGCAATAGATAGAACAGCATAATCATGCACTATACCACCATCTGCTATCATTAGCTCTAAAAATAAAATAAAACATTAGAATTATAACATTTACTTAAATACAATTTTAACTAACTTACTTTTTTTATGTAACTTTGAAGATGCCAAATGTTCATCTAAAGCAAGATATAATGCATGATCTAACATCAAATGTATTTTGTTTTCATAAAATTCCGTAGGCTCATAAAGAGGGCGTCCTTTGTTAAAATAAATATTTGGCAAATATCGAAAGTCATATGGTAAGTCCTCAAAAGGTATATGATCAACAGATTTTTTCCAAAATGGTAATTCATCAAATCCCAAAATTGGAGGTTTTTTTACAAAATTCTTAATGGCTTCATTTTCAGTATTTAAATGTGCTGATGCCAATTTACTTCTAATTGAAATATCTGAACTTGATGAACGCCCAAAATAACACAATAATAAATCTTCTATATGGGTATTTTTAAAATGTTCATATTTTAAAATATTACACTGTTGTTTTATGTAATTTAAACTTGAAAATTGTAAAGTATCTATTGTTTGGAGATTTGAAAAAAAATATGCATCTGAGGTAATAGTATGTTCTGCTAAAAGTTTATCAATTTCTAAAATAGCATTTTGTTTTAAATTTTCATTTAAACAACATATATATGTATCAATACAAATTTCTCGTATAATTTGTGTTATCGATTGACCTCGTTTTATGTTTTGAGACACTAAATATGCTGTACGTAGAAGATGATTAATATTAAAATTGGTTCCAGAAATTAGAGTTTTTATCATATTATGAATTTTAAGCAATGTATGACTGATCATTTTATCAGAAATACCTTGCTGTTCTATCATTGAATAAATATCATTTTTATTTGTTTCATCTAATGGTCCCATATAAATTTCAACTCCACGATTTTTCATAGCCCTAAAAATTATTACATTTAGAATGTATACTCCAAATATTTAATTGTTATGTTTACTTCGAAATACTTCCATGTTTTGGATCCATAGCTAAGAAAAGTCTAAAATTTTTATGTGGTGTTATAGTTGTAATTTGTCCATCAGAACCGATTCCTTTTTCACCTAATTCTAAAATTCCATTTGGTTCCAACAGTCCATTTAAACGGTCTAATACAGCTGGACTGCATAAATTTACATTATCAATTAACAACCAACTACCATCATTCAAGCACTGTAATAAATAATGAAAAAAAAATGAATTGACATATTTATTAGTTGAATATAATATAAACTAACATTTACTAAAATACTATCAATCCACTCAAACTTTCCACCAGAATTTAAATTTCCAGTAGAACAAACACGGTCAGTAAGAGCTTTAAGTGAGCAAAGCAATTCATCATTTGCTAGTACATTTGCAATTTTAATTAACGTATCTATACGTTTTTTAAATAATGTCGTTTCAGAGGCCATAGTGGTTATTGTATTATTGGAAACATCTAACAATATAGTAAAATAAATATAAGTTAAATAAAACTATAACTTAAAAGTAAAACAAAATCAATATTTGTCAATATTTTACCAGTCATAGTCTTATATTCATTCCACAAAGTTAATATAGAAATGTAATCATTTCGATTACTTAAAAGTTGTTCACCAACTTCAATAAATATTTTGTTTTCTATTTTTCTAGCAAATTCTTCAAGGTGTCTATTATAGTCAGCCTAAAAAATAAATAAATTAATTAAAATAATTATATTTACAAGAGTTGAGAAACTATATTGCAAAAATGTAATAAATATTATTCAATAATTTACTTACTTGCTCAAATCCACCTAATATTTCTATTGTATCCATAGTTGCATTTACAGATAATACACGCAATTCGCAACCGTATAATTGAGCAAGTGTTTTTATCACTGACGTTTTGCCACTACCACTACCCACCTGGAATAAACCACAAAAAAATATTGTTAACTGTTTTAAATTTTAACATAAAAAATAGATTTTATGGTTCAATCTGAATTGAACAAATCATTAAAAATTGTTTTTTCCCCCATACAATTTCCCAAAAATTGTAAGTATACAACAATTCTTGATAAGGAAAGATATATTATTATAAATTCATAAACTACTTAATTTAAATTAATTAAAAAAAGATTTTAAATACACCTATGAATGATTCTACAATAAAAACAGATGTAGTATACTAAACAAATGTATATATTACCAAAATTGGCATCCAATTCATTTTCATACAAACAGCTAAAGAATTCAATGTATGGACTTGTGATCCCAAAATCAATTTATTATTACTTTGATCGATTGGCATGCTAATTGCACGTTTCCGTGGTACTACAAATCTATTAAACATAATACCAGAAGGAAATATTCTTAAGAAATCATATTTCCGCCCAGTAATGGCAACCATTTTTCTTAGTTCCTTGAGTACCTACATAAAAATGTATTATATAAGCAATAATAAATATAAAGATTTAATTAGGTTAGAGAATTTTAAGTTATTTTCTGGATATTATTATGCATGGCTAAACTAAATTCAACAAAAGAATATAACATCACAAATACAACCTTATCTAAGAACCATAAAACTCTTCTTATTTAATATTATTAATGTAACATGGTAGGGGATCTACCATAAATAGGTGGCATACTTCTGTTTCTATACATTATCATTATATTTATAGACGTTAGGCAGGTTAAAAATTACAAAATCTATTATGTGCTACATGAAATCTCCAATTAAAATTAAATTTATATTTTGAAACTGTTATATGATTAGGTTTTAAAAGAAATTAATGTTTTACTGTACAAAATCAAATTAAATTAAAAATATATTCCTTGATTTTAAGTATTTTAAGTACAATTATCTCTGACCTAAATTTATACAAATAATAAATTGATTAAATTTGATAATAAGTACCTCATTTTCTAAGCTTTGTAGGCTTGCTGTACGATCAGTGAATATTAATGGTAAATGATCTAAGATATTACATTTTAGTGTCAAAGTTACATCAACCCAACGTAATATATCTCTTAGATTAATGTCCACATTATATTTATTACAGAAAGATAAAGTAAATTTGACTACTTTTTTTAAATTTAATGGTCGAATCTTTGTAATTTTTGATTCATAAATTGTATTCATTATGCTCACAATATTTTTATAGTCTAATGCATTTAAATGAACCTAAAACATAATCATGGTTTAAATTAATTATTGTTATTAGAACTATTCATGTAATTTAATTTATAATAGACATTAGCATTTATTTAGTTACTTGAAGGAAACGATTCAAAAATGATTTTGGTAGTCCTTTTCGTGCTCCTCCTTCACTCATTGGATTTTGGCAAGCAAATAATTTAGTTTTATCAGATTCTATGATAAAAGTTCTGCCAAGTTCGGGAATATACAATTCACCTCTATGATCAAGAACTGCATTTAAACCTTCAAGTACTGATTGTGATGCTAAATTTAACTATTAAAAATAAAATAATAAACACTCATTATACTTTTTATTTGTATTATATACTAAAGCGATAAAACTCTATTGTAACTAATAATTTATCTTTTTGTTCTTAAAACAAAATATTTATTAAATAAAATAGTTATTTAAAGTAGCCTATAATGAAAAACAAAAAAAAAATTCTGTATTTTTTATCAGTGTAATTTATTAATATTAATAGTAAAATTTATAATAATTTATAGTAGGAGTCGGCAATTTTATGTGACCTAGGTTATAGATTTATAATACATTATATTAAAATAAAACTGATCTATATATAAATTGCATTATGGTCCTCATTAAAGATAATGATGGTGTGAAACTAGTATAATATATTCCTAAATACACAATGGTTTTATTAACACTCAACAATGTTTAGTGTAAAGTCAAATTGTATAAATTGTAATTTTTAGATGGTTTCAGTATACTATATTTTGGTTAAGTAAATAAAGTGAAAAACATTAATAACTAAACTTATTTCCTATTTTGATAACTTTTTAATTTATTAATAACTACCTACCTCTATAACTAAAAAACAAAAATATTAATCATTTGTGACTCTCAATAAATGGTAGATATTTAATTAAACCTTTGTATGAAATATTTAGCTAACCCCGCTTTAAAGAATATTTTGTAAACACTATGTTAGTTATTACTATCAATTACTAAATTATTATGGACAAACAAATGAGAATGTACAAATCTCAAAAAAAAAATTAAAATAGTATATCGTACTTCATCTAATAAAATCCAATTTCCTTCTTTTAATGCTCTTAAAAATGGACCATCTCTCCACTCAAAACTACCACCATCACCACCATCTGTTGGTAAATCTGCCCCAAATAGATCTGACACATCTGTTTGTTCTGAGAGATTAATACGTGTCAATTTATGACCCGATGCTTTGGATACTGCTTGAATTAAACTAGTTTTGCCAACACCTGGGCTACCTTCTAGCAAAATTGCTCGATTATCTATTTGCATGCATCGTAATAATCTTATGACATTTAACTTGGTAGTTGGAGCATCAAATGAAAATGCAGCAACTGGTTCTAGTGGCATGTTACCTAATACAGATTTTACATGGAAAAAAATTTAAGTATTTGAGATTTTAAATACATACACAAATAAATTTATTACCTCTAGATATATAATATCCATCATATCCAAACCATTCTGGCAGACATTTTATTGGAAAGAATTCAACTAATTTTTCAAACATTTTAACATCTTTGGTGATTAAAGATTTAGAATAATGTTTCAGTAAAGAATTTTTTAAAGCGTATTCAATGGCTTGATCATAACTAGAAAAATATTTAAATAAATATTTTATGGAGATCAATTAAAAACTAAAACTTACGAATGATTTAATGTATTTTTCTTGTCTAGAAATGTCATAATTGCTCCTTCTTTATAAAATGTAAAAAATGCCCGCATACTATTATAATTGATATCATTTTTTGGTATTTGGCTCATCATTGATTCAATAAATTTTACCCAGATTAAATAGTCTCTGATGGTTATGTTTAACTTTAAATAACTATGAAAATAATAAATAATGTTAATTAACAAATATTACAGTAATAAAAACATCAATTAAATAAATATATATAAAATCAAATTACTAAATTAGTAATTTTAAAAAAAATGATAGCCTTAATATCCATTTTCAGAAACAAAATTTATGTTTTTAATTCTAAGCAAGTCATCAGTTTGGCAATCTGACATGTTATATCTAGGACACATAAAATCAGTTTACAATTTATAAATATTAATAAAAAAGTTTAAAGCTGTTATAAGTCGCTGAAGATACATCACAATATTATAATGCACTATTCATAAATATTTAAAACAATTGATTATTATAACTATAAAATAGTCAACATTTCTTAAACCATTAATATTTTTATAAAATTTAATTAGTAATGATTATATCTGATATTTGTATACACTTTACATAGTTTTCCAAAGGTATTGATGTATTATTTTATTAGGACATAAAAGCATGTCTTTTGGATTTTTTTAAGGCATTACATTCCCAACCTTGGTAATGTTAACTTTATTTCTAAAAAATATTTACATAAGAGTAAGGTTATGTATTTAAATATAGTCTCTGCCTTCTTTTGATAAACCTTAAATAATCTATTGATTGTAAACCCTGTTATACATGTGATAGACAAGACAGTAAATGTGAGTGTAACTCTAACAGATCTTTTTTAATGATATGGTTGACACAGTTTATTTGTATGCTAAATAAAACGTTTAAAGCAAATAATTAAATAATATATTTAAATCATTAAAAATCACTTACCTTTTTATTTGTTCATTAGATTTTAACCAGTTAGCAAAATCAACCATTGATTTACTCAAAAATAAACTATGGTCATTAGATATTGAAAAGTTGTGATTAATAATTTGAACAAGATCATCATTATCAGAGCAACTTTCACACCAAATTTCTGTTAATCGATTTCTTAGTGCTGGTGACAACTAAAATCATTAATTATAAAATATAATTACATTTCATTTAAATATTTATGTTAAATCCATTATATTTTTCCTTAACATACTTCTTTCTTGCCATAATCACCACCAGGGTTCATTGTACCAACAAAGCAAAACTCTGAGTGTGCAATAAGTTCTGATTCACCTTCATCATCTCCAATTTTTTCAGTTAGTAAAAGTTTTCTTTCAGGCTCTGGAAATTGAACAATGTATAGATATTTGTTTAATATTATTATTTAGTAATTAGGTGCTATTTTAAAATATATTAAAAACAACAAACCCAACAGTGAATTAAAACGTTCCAAAACACTATCATCAGCCAAAGAAATTTCATCAGCTAAAAACATATGACCACAAGTGATTGACTCTATTAATGGTCCATCAACCCATTCAAATAACCTCTGATCATTATCTTGCTCTCTATTTCGAACAGGTCTTAGTCCGCCAAGAAAGTCTGAACTTTCAGTATGCTGATGACAATTAACAGTTAATAACTTTTTTTTATTGATTGCAGCAATCATTTGACACACTGTTGTTTTACCACAGCCAGTTTCACCAACTAATAAAATGGGTTCATTGAACTCAATTGCTTTACCTAATATAAAAACCAATAATAAGTATACACATATAAATATAAATATATCATTTTTAAACCTAAATATACTTACAGGCAAGTACCACCATTCGTCTAATATTTTTGGACAAATAAACATGTTCAAATCCAGGAGGCTGTATTTTCATTTTTTGAAGTATATGGCGAGTTATCGGTGATGTTTCATCATTTACTGCAACATTTAAAATACATTTTTAAAAATGAAAATATAAAAATATAATGATTAATGAAAATATCTCACATGTAAATAATCTATCTAAAGAGAGTGAGCATTTGAAATGTTTTTCTAAAATATGTAATATAGTTTTTTCCTCTTCTGGTTTACGAACTTTAGAAGCTAATACCAAAAAACCTAAAAAAAAAAAAAAATGTAAAAATGTGAAAATGTAATAAAAAGTAAAAAAAAAATTAATTACAATGTGTTACTGATTTCTTACCTTCATCTACCAAGTGTTGATTCCAATTATAATTTTCTGATTCCTTTGCTAAACGGTATCGTTCACTCCATCTGAATAAATCTCTCAGTGTTATAAAACCATGTTTTCCAGCAAATGCAGCACTTCCTTTCCGTGTTGATTGTAGATCTTTCATAACTGATATTACTTTCTTAGCATATGACAAAGGGATTTCACAGCGTTGAAACAATATTGTTTCTAATTCATCGGCTGGAATCTCATCAAAGTGCATCTCAATAAAACGGTTTTTGAATGCTCTTGATAATATCTAAACATAAAAATAATTGTTTTCCATAAAAGTAAAATAAACCATAATTACCATCAAAAATATTATTGAACTGTGTTAGGTTAGGTATATCATAATATATGTAAAGTACTATAAAAAATCCAAAAGAATATATATTATCAAGAATTAGATAACTATATTCTTAATGTAATAAGTTGGGCACAGATTTAAATTCAATAAAAACTTTCAGAAAATTCTTTTTTAAAAATACATTTTAATCGCAATGTTTTTAAAAAATAATCCAAGTATTTTTAAAACTTCTTAAGCAAATAAAGTTACAAATTTTACAAAATAAACCAGATTATAATGTAACATTCACAGACCCATTAGATAGAGTAAAAGACAAATGATTAATGGTCGGAAAAAATTTCTTGAATTAATATTTTAAATAACCCATTTTTAAAAAAAACAAGTTTAATCTAAGAAAGCATATGCACTAAAAATTAACAAAATTAGCTAAAAATTATAAAAATTATAAAATAAATGTTTAAGTTATGAAACAAGTTTAGTACTTGAAAATTGCCTGGAACTTCCCAAAAATAATATATTTTGCATTCAAATTCGAGCCCTAGTAATAAACAACAGATATTTATTTTAACAAAAATAAAACTAATATTGTAATATTTACTTTGTTAATGCATTTTTATATACTACAGTATTTTATAAAATTTTGAAAAACGCTTTAATCTTATTTTAGCAATTATTCAGAAATATAATGCAAAACTAATGATTGTAAATGATAATTTTCAACCAGGTCTTAAGTCTTCAAATATATTTTTATTAATTTCAACTGTAATTTACTAAATGCTCAATTTATACTCCTTTTATTTATTTAACAAGCATAAATATTTCAATGTAAACTATAAGCTTGAAGTTCAATAAATAATAATTAACTTACTTTACGACCACCATATAAGCCCGGAGGATTTTGAGTTGCAAATATTCTAAACCCAGGATGAGCTTTGATGGTAGTTTGTGTTTCTGGTATAAATAATTCACGATTGTCATCTAATACACGATTCAAAGCTTCTAACACATCAGTTGGTGCTAAATTCAATTCATCTAATACAATCCAATGACCTTTTCTCATTGCTTCAACCAAAACACCTATAAAAATAAATATAGTAAAATTGAATAAAGAAAATATTAATATAATATAAGTAGGTATAAGGTTATAAATGACAAGATATAGTGGAGTAAAAACACTATACTCCATTCCATGAGAAAAGGAACTAGTTTTTTTCAGTCGCTGTGCATGTCCTATCACTTGTGCCTGTTTAATAATGATCGTCAAATGTTCGGTCAGCAGTCAACAATAACTTGTTTGCATATGCAATATTTTCAAAAAGAAATGGAGAAATTTGGTCTCTATACTATAGCCAACATCAATCAGATATACAAAACGAGTTGCTTCTCTCGTGGAACCAGTAACTTACACATAACTTTTGTATGTGGAGTGGAATCAGTTTCAAATTATCACGGAAGAAACATTTTTAAATCTAAGTACCTGCACATTAAGATAATAAAAAGGCCTAGCAAGGGATTTGACCCTTACATCACCCTTGTATATGCCACAGCATGGAATGAAATATAGTTGACAAGCGATACTGGTGTGGAGTAATGGATTTAGGACTTTGGAATTTAAGCAATACACAATAGGGATGGCCAACCCGCAGCCCGCAAAATTTATCACTTTTATAAAATATATTTTTGTACAAAAAATTACTGGAATACCCACAGTGATACTCATCATATAATGAACAATGTCATTGTTACAATAATAATTATTCTGACCTAATCAAATAAAATATATAAATAATATAAATATATATATATTCATATCCTTTTCATGTTGATGTTGAGTTAGCCCTAGAATAACTCCAAATGGAATTAATAGATTTTTATAATATTGATATCACAGAAGTCAAAGTTCCAATTTGAGAAATCTGACACAAAATATTGCAAGTGCTTTTGTATTAATTTAAAACGGTAAGCATTTCGAAAATGAAATTCAACAAAAATAAATCATGGTCAAACTTAACAAATACAAACATGTAACATAAATTATGATGAACAAATACACAAATTGATATAGATTTAAAAAAGCTACGAGAAAGAGTTGGGAAACAAAAATCTCACTAATTAAATAAACTAAAATAAAATTGTCAATCATTTCATTTTTATAAATACTATATTATTATATTAGTATGTTTCTATATCATATCTATAAATAATAATAATCATTCATTTCTTTTTAAATAAAAATTTTTTGTATTGTGTTCAAATCTAATAGATATATACTTTAGTATGAGGCCTACGAGATTATAACACATTTCCAAAGTAACTCGCAAAATCATTTAGGTTAACCACCTTTGCAATTAACATACAAAATGTCTTCAAAAAGTAATTAAAAATTAATTTAACAGAAAAACTCTTATAATGCCAATGTATTAATATTCATTACTAACCTTCTTTAAAAACTAGTTGACCAGTAATAGATTGAGCAGAATATGAACCAATATACTCTTGTAAATCTGTGTGTTCGTGGTTATTAATACGTACTAAAACATTACCAGATGCTGCTGCTAAATAAGTGATTAGACTTGTTTTTCCAACACATGTATCTCCTTGAATTAAGACTGGGAAGCAACTCAATGAAACAGCTCGAACAAGATCACGTAAATTCTTTTTAACACTATTTGTTAAAATATACTGTAAAATATTTAAATTTTAGTTTAACATATTTAATTTTAATGCTATAGCCATACTTTTTCAGCAGTTGAAGGTTCTAATTTTCCTTTTTGAATCCAATAACCTTCAAATTGAATAAAAGAATCTGTTTTGGTTAAAGGTTTTGGAATAGGCTGATTAATAACTCCTTGAACTAATTTTTCGCCAAACATAGTATTTGCTATTAATGACTCAACACGTTTATGAGAAGAACTATCTAACTGAGTAAGGAAACTTAGACAGAAAGATTCGTATAATGATCTCTGGGCAGATTGACATGGATTTGAAGATGCTATAGACAATGCACGACAATAAGTTCTCAAACTGTAATGAGGTTTGTGTCCTGTGCCATCAACTAAAAAGTTTTCAGCCTCACGTCTGGCAATTAAATAAAATTTAGATATAGCATTTAATTTTTGAGCAGAATAATCTGATAAATAGCAAGCCGTTAAAGTAATTAAATCAGAACGATCAGTTAATTCTTCAACAAAAAATTCTGTAAATCTGAGAACCAAAAATAAAATAAAATTAATAAAATAATTGCAATTTAGTAATTTATCAGACAATACCTGTTTCTTATACCAGGAGGCAAGTCTTTTTTCCCCACATCTGTAGCTGGGTTCATAGCTGCCATTAATCTAAAATTTGGATGTCTGGATATAGGTTTAGAATTAGTTTTTTCATATATAGTAACAGTTCCATCAGATTCCAGTAAACTGGATAGGCATTGTAATGTTTCAGCTGAGGCAAGATTTATTTCATCCAATAAAACCCAATATCCTAAAAATGTATATATAAATATATGTTGCTACAGATTTAAATTTAGTTTGTATTGTATTACCTTCTTTAACAGCTTGTATAAGACTTCCTTCTACAAACGCAAAAGCCATTGCAGTCTGACAATGTTTAAATTGAACTTCAAAACGTTTTAATTTTTCATTGAACTCCAACCAAGATTTAATAGGTTTGTTATGCTTTATGTTTTTCTTTATAACTTTTTGTAAAACATGCTTCATTAATTTTATCAAATTAGTCCACTCACGATTATTAAAACATGTCTAAAACAAAACAAAAATAAAAAAATATTTAAATAAAAGTTTATTGATATATGTATATAATAAATTTACAGATATATGGCCCAAAAATTTTGAATTTTGTTCAATATCAAACTCTGCTCGAAAAAGACTTTCAAACTGTTCTCTAATTGGTTTGATAATAATCTTTAATTCAACTGGTTTATACCCTCCAATGAGATCAACACTATCACTTTGTTGATTCATATTTAAAACAGTTAATTTATTTCCTGTATGTTTTGCTAATAATTGAAGCGTTGACGTCTTTCCTGTACCAGTTTCGCCAACAAGTAACACAGATTCATTAGTAGCAATTGAACAAGCAATACGTTCCAGAAGACAAGAAGATGAACGTGTTAAAGCAAACTTCGAAGAATTAGATCTGAAAAAAAATTAAACTATGAGTGCATGTGTAATGAATAGTACTTTAAAATAGTATCACTACTATTATCATGGAAATATGTGGAATAAAATCATAAATATCTTAAGTGCTACTATAGTAATGTCGATGTCGTGTTAATGGTATTTAGTATGGTTAAAGTAAGAAGTATGCTATAAAATTCAATGATAAATTCAAAAAGTTAAGAACCACTTATTTTTTAATTTGTATGTAATTTTTTTTTCCACTTCCTGTTAGCTGTATAATATAGAGTTGTAAATATATATTGTTTAAATAAAATAATAATAATAAGCATTTTAGGGTAATATTTAGTTTTAATAATTATTATTACATAATATGTATTTTTATAATACCCGCTGCAGTTAATTTATTTATACAGAGCAATACTTCTTTTATCATAAAATGAAAACATTGAATTCTTACATATTGATGTCTGTTAAAAAAGAACCAGTACGAGGTAATGTAATCCGGCCTGCAATGCAGTGTTTCTCATCAAGTACAATAGTAGGTTTGTATTCATTTAAAAAAAATTCTGCTTTAGTTTTTACAACACCAATTAAAGAAGCAACATGACAAGCAAGTTCAAGTCTTGTTTCTAAAATAAATAAAGAATAATTAAAATACAATACATAACACATTCAATAAATATCTAAATGAATACATTTAGAATTGATAGTTATTTTCAATTAACTATCATTAAAATAGTACAAATATATTTAAGTACAAGACATTTAAATATTGTTCAATAATTAGTGATTATTTTAATAAAAAAATTAAAAACGAATTTATTAAAGAGAACACTTACTATTTAAGAGGTTAAACCAAATTTAATGGTATATAGATAAGAATTAAAATTTTAAATCCTAAATATATTTAAATGAATTTATTTTATATATATAATTCAAAGTTGCTCACTAATTTATAATAAACAAATGAAAATAACCAACAAAAAAAAAATAATAATCTTTACAAATTAATATTTAAAATGTCATTAAGTTATATATATATATATATAAAAATAAAAATTGGTTATGCTTAAACTATAAATATTATCTCCTCAAGCATGTGTCACACAAACTATTTTCATGGATATATTTTAGGTGGTGAAGTGTTCTTAACACTTCAACTTAATGATACTTATTTAAATATTTTTAAAGTTTGCAATATATGTACTTGGATTTGCAGCACTACAGCAAAATATGTCAATTGCATCTTGGATTACTTTTAAAGCCGATTCACTTGATGTCACATCATATTCTTTAACAATCCTTGCACACCATTTCATCAAATCTCTAGTAGAAGTTAATCTTCCATTTCTTTTCAAACTCAATATAGTATCACTATTATGAAATCCAGCAGAAAATAATAAGAAAACGTCAATGATTTTTGGGGCAATCGTTTTTAATATAGAAAACTAAAAAAAAAAAAAAAAAATGTTAACAAAATATAATATTTATAATATAATAAATACACAATTTATATATTACAAATATGAAGAAAATTGGAATTTACCTTAATTTCAATAACTTCAATTAGTTCGGTTTTGCTAAGTGGTTCAACATTTATTTGGATATAGTGTTTTCCTAATAAATCTGTTGCAATATTTTGTTTATTATAGAAACCATTAGTAGTTGTTATAACTCTTTGAGTAAAAAACAGTTGAAATCCAGTAGCTGGAATAAGTCGATCTCTAAATCCAGGAACAGTTAACGATCGACTTTCTACAAGAGAAACAAGAACAGCTGCTAAATCACTAGAAGCTGAATCAATATCTTCAAGCAATAGCCATTTTCCTTCGGTTACAGCCTAAAATTAAAAAAGAGTAAAAGATTTTTTAATAGTAATTCTCTAATTATGTCATACTGATAAATAACCCTTATACAAAAAAATAGTAAATATATTATTATTAATAAGATATATTTTTATTTCAAGCTAATAATATTAAAATGTAGATAATAAACAAAATTCTTTACAACAAACCTTTGTTAGAGCTCCTGGCTGCCAAACAAATTCACCAGGAATGTCCGTGCAATGATATGATCCTAACATCATCTTAGAATCAGTTTCATCACCCAGTTGAACAGTAAGTAATTTTTCATCAGTATGTCCTATTTACATAGTAACATAGTTTTACTATTAGTAAGACAACAAGTTTTATTTAATTTATATGATATACATTATACAGGATCAGCCCAAACCACAAAAAACCATAGTATAAACTGCTCTAAAATTACAGAGTACTGCCAGGTATAGAATTTAATGCTTAACAGTGCAGTATAGAAATATTGTAATTTCATAAATTTATAAACATCAGCAAACGAAGAGGAAATGGTGTCTTAAGTTTGTGTCTTCAAATAGCTCAATGGGAGAGTAATCACTTAAATGAGCAAATCTCGGTTTGCCAGCCTGATTTTAGAAGTTAATGCATTTAAACATTGTCAAATTAAGTAAGTATTAATTAACTGTTTCATGACTACCAAATGTATGTAATGATTGAAGTTATTTTTAATAAAATAGACTTCTAGAAAAATCCCAAATCAGATAAAATAATAATAAAATATTTTGTTATTTTGGCAAATCCTGTTGTTTTAATATAAAATATAATATAAATATTATTTTTTTTAATTTTTTTAAAGTTAATATTAAGAAATAATTAACGTTTAATGTAAAATATAAAATACTTAAGTATAAAAAAAGTTAGTAAATGTTTAAAAATTAATTGATTGAATTATACAAACCAGTTATATTTGCTAAATAATGTACTAAGGCACTTTTGCCACTCCCAACAGGTCCAACCAAACAAGCTACTTTTCCTGCCGATACAGCTAACGATAAGTTTCTTAAATTTTGTTTTGTAGAATTAACAAGTATAAGATCGTCAGGCTATACAATTAATATTTGATCAATTAGTACATATTTAATTTTGATAAATAATTTATATTTATGATGTTATACCTGTTTTGGAGTCCCAACTATAGACAGAGATACTTCTTCCACGGTTATGTATTGGTCTGTGTCCGGTATATATGATTTTAAATAGTCTTTATTATTTAAATTGGACTTTAAATTGTATTTTAGCATATTTTCTTCATTGGTTTTTTCATCCATATGAAGTAAAATAAGATTATTTTTTTCTGATTCAGTCAATTGCAATATTATTGACATGCACTGACAAGCCAACCTTAAAAAAATAACAAAATAAGCACCTTTTTTGTTTTGATTATATAATTATTTTTTTTTTACCAAACAACATATTTGTCATTGTGATTTAAGTAACAATTCGCAAATTCTGACCAATCCCAAAGATTTCGAAAATGTTCAGCTGCCAAAGTTAATGAATGTAAAACATCTTCAACAATTTTAAAATCTGTGTCGGTCATTTTCTTTTTTTTGGCTATTGATGGTGAATTTTTAATCCAAGGTGGTGGATGTTGAGAGTAATAATCTAGTATTATTCTAAAAATATATTTATAAAATAATTAATTTACCTATAACATAGGTAATTATTAACATTATCGGATTATTAATCTAAAAATATGTAATTATTTAAAATAAAAACTTAACTATCACAAATAGGTAATTATTTTAATTTATCGTGATTTAAATTATTAATATAGGTATAAGCTAGGGGTTTTGTTTTTGTACGCGAATATGAATGTACAAATGAAATCATGTAAAGTTAATACATGTGAATCAACGAAAGCTTAATCACATGAACACGTATTTGAATCATATTCATGTGAATACGTGAATTAGTATATTCACGTGAAAACTGAATGATAAATATGCCCAATATCAACTATTTTAAATGTATTGTTAAATTTCACCACTTGGCCCGTTGCGTGTTTTATCTTATCTGGTTGTTGGATAAGTAGTGGTGTGTTGGGAAATTTTTTTGTGCACGTAATAATTAATGGTGTCCAGTTGCAAAAATAGAACTCTATCGTTAATAAAATTAGCTCAAAATTGCTCAAAAATTAGAAATAACAGAATCACAATGGTTAAAAATAGAAATTCTTGTAAGTCTTCTGAAGCCATTTTTTATTGTGACAAATTTATTTTGTTCTGAGAATCATTCACCAGCGTTAATGGTTAGACCATTACTCATATGTTAAGCCTAGTTCACACGTCATAGTCACTACATACAAGACCAATGGTGACAAACGTGATTATATAAATTAACGGGTTCACGTGATTATAAAAATTCACGGATTCATGTGATTATCCAATTCACGGAGTCACGTGAATATAGTAATTCACGGATTCACGTGAAATTTTAGGCAACGGGTTTTATGAATTGAACTTTAATTTCACGTGAACACGTGAAAACGTACACACGTGAAATAGGGAGCTCTAATATAAGCCAATAATATTATAAAAACAATTTTTATTATTAGTTTTTATTTTTTATGTAACACCTTGGATTTCATACAACAAAAACATTTGTTTTTACTAATATGCTACAAGGATTTAAAATGACTTGTTCTTCAAATACTTGCTTAAAGAATTATGATTCTAAAGAAAATAATTGGTAAAAAATAAAATACATTTATTTGATTCAATTTACTTTAAAAATCAAAAAATAAGTAGATATGACAGATAGTACCATAATGGCATTTAAACAATACATAATAATACCACATATCTTCCTAATCAATAATATAATCTTTAGATTAATTAAGATAAGTCTTAGGTATAAAAGTAATATTTATTTAATTGAGATTAATGAAGACTTTTATGAATTAGACTTTAACCGTTACAGTTATTTATGTATATCTTATTAAAATTGCTTGTCCAGATATTAATAAATAATAACCTTATAATACCGTGCACAGGCAACTTCAAACAAATTTAAAAAAAAACTCTTATGGTTTTGCTATGACGATTGCTTCATTGTAGTTGATAGTACATAAAGCTTACACGAATGTGACTAATTAAGAAATGTAAAATGGTTTTATAGAAAATCTGTTTTCTACTAATTCTGATTTAATTTAAATACCTAATTAATGAAATATTCGACTCATAATACCAATTAGGAAAACAAATTGGATTCTTTGCCAACGCAAAGGGTTTGAAATATACAGACATTTATCATGATTCAAACTTAATCGTTTATTATTTGTTCTTGTACAACAGCTAACCTTAGGTACCAACCTGTTTTGTTTTTGTACAATGAGAAAAATAAAACTTATCACAAAAAAATAAATAATATAAAATAATATAAATGGAACACATAGGTTATATTTTAAAAAAATTAAAAAATTATTTATTCACCTCAGCTCGTCCACGGACAACACGTCAGGTTTTTCTTGGTCCATCACATACAATTTGTCAAACACGTAATAATCGAAACTATACAAAGTGAATAATGCTACTTCTTCATTTACCTCACGTCCATTGATTATAATGGAAAAAACTTTTGAATTAACGCATACACCGTATCGACCGAAACGTGATGCAAGAAAAAGACCAAATACACGTGAGTTAGTTGCACGGCTATGAGTATCTACAGCAGGCTGTAGTTGAACGATTATCGAATTTGAAGCTATAGTCGAAACTCATAAAACGCGAAAGCGGTATGACTGTAGTTAGCAACGGTCCAATGAGAGATACAAAGTAACTCCTGTGGCGGACGGCGGTCCACCGGTCACCTCCACGATTTAAATTTTTACATATCGATCCCCCTGTGACTGTTGGCACCACTGACTACGAAAACGCCGCGGCTTGCCGGTCGCTGGACCGGTCTAGTAGCTTCCAGCTAGTGATGGGGATTTTCAATTTTCATTACTTTCCCAGAGTCGTTTTAGTCGATAGTCGGTTTAGACGTACGGCAGTACTACAGTCACAATAGTCTAATGAATTCGAGTACTTCCGTTATTTTGTTTACAAAATTAAAACATAAAAATTACCTAATGCAATAAACTTGTAATCAATGAATGCTAAACTTACGTGTTGAAAAAAAAAACCATACATGATAATAAAATATAGATATTTTTATTTTATAAAATTATTATTGGATTTATAAATAGGAATGAGGAGCATAAGTATGAGTAATGAGTATTTGTTATCCTAGTGAGAATACTTCATACTTGGTAAACTTTTTCTTTGAAATTGAAAATTAAACATTTAAATATAATAATCGATTAGGTAATGAAATTAAAAAATATTTTATTGCTGTACGTTTGATATACTGTGAATAAGACGACCTCGTGAGAAAAGAAGATGGTGGTTACTACTGGATTGTGTTTATTTATTATACGCATTACATTAAAAATTTACGTTCATAATTCTAAGATATTGCAGATATTTTAAATGCTTTATATAGAGAATATCGTTATAAAAACAAATGTGTGTTGAAACAATTAATACAAAAATTAAAAAAAATGAATGGAAAATATAAGACTTTAAAGCTTACTATATTAATAATAATATAATAGTAGGTATATTATACTATAATAATAAATATGTAATGCTTAGAATAAATATGTTATTTCTCTCGTTATTATGGATTATCAAAAGTCTAAATAATTGTTGTTATTTTAGTATTTTACTACTTGTTGTGTAGTCTAGTGTCCTAATGTCCTATAATTCTATACACTAATGATGTGTTTTATTTTTTTTTATTTTTTATGTCTGCCATCACCTTTTGGGGCAGTAAAAATATTTTGATTATCTACCTCAACATTTTGTATGAAAAACTAGAATTTTTAAGCAATGCCAGTTGTTGACACAATCAATTTTGTTTTTTTTTTTTAGGTGTAACTTTAAGTGTCTAAAACTAATAATTGTAGATACTTTAAACTTTCACAATATTTTAATATTATGACCATTTTTCCTACATGATAAAATTTTCAAATTATTTTGACTATTTTAGTAGTTATTTGTAGGCATAAGAAATTTTTGATTTTTTTTCAACTATTGTCGATAAATAATGATTTGTTCTATCAAAAAATTTGAAAATTTAATACAAGATTATTCATATAGGCACGACTTTTATTTATAAGCATTTAAAGTTCTAATTTTATCAAAATTCATCAAAATCACGAAAATTTGTAAATTGTTTTGTAGTTAAACATTTATAAACTGTTTAATTTTTATAGCTAAGGATTGAAAAAATTGGATATTTAAACGCAGAATAACGATTTTAGATATTTTTCGTAATTTAAAAATATTATTCGTAGGTATTTTAAAGTATTATTTCATATATTTATTTGAGGTTTGACAAATACACACCTAAAGATCAAATTGCTACTCCAAAAAAATGCCGTATCTCAATAGAACATTTGAAAAAGTGATAAAATTAAATTTCACAGAAATGTTTTTTTTGTTTTGAAATATTTACATTTTAAAAATACCGTTTACCACCAAACAAATTTAGTAAAAAATTTCTACTAACTGGAAAATAAATAATGCAGTCTAAGGAAGCCTCCTAATCGATCATATCAGGTTTTATGAACATTATACAATCATTTTTAAATGATTATGGATTTTCTAGTCGAATTTCCGTAAAAAAATTTATATTTGCAATGATTTTAAAAGAAATTTCAATTGAGTTTGCAGTAAAATTGCCTAAACAAATCGCCTTATAAGTTGTGTTTCAATATAATGGAATTCGGAGCGTTTTCACTATTTAAAGTCAACTATATTATACAAATAATGTTATTTATTTATAATTTTAGTATTAACAAATGAAACAAGTTTTCTTGTTTCGTAAAATGTAATTTTTTTATAAATAAATTAAATGCATTGCAATTGCTTATATAAACGCATTTTTTTATATATATAATCTGTATCAAATTTAAATTATTTGTTAGGTACCTAAGTCATCAATCACCATTGTTATATTATAACGTTTTTGCCGAAGTATTAATATGTTTAAATGTGAAAATTGAAGTCGCACAACAAACATATATTATTTTTTAATGTAACATAAATCGAATAATATATATTTTAAAACTACAATGCTACTATATTACCATACAATTACATTTTTTATGTACTTTGAAAATAAACCAGTAACTTAATTTATTTCAATTTAAGTACCTATTTTATTTTTTAACTAATTAGCCAAATTATAGTTTTTATACATTTGAAACTTGTTCATATTTTATATTTTCTTCTTCCCTACACTAAACATGATACAATAGTGACGAGGTGAACTTGTTTAATCTTTAACACAGTGAGATACCTACCGTAAATATATAATAAAATATTGTAAGACATAAAATCGTCTGGCAGACAGTCTTTGCTCAGAATATAAGAAATATATAAGTATATTTTTATCTCGATTTTAACAAATTAAAATTAGTAATTTCGATTTGTATTATTTGATTATTACGAGTTCTAAACTTTTAAATCAAAATAACGAGTTATGATAATCCATAAAAAAAAAATTGTTGCTTTAACGCTTCTGTACAAAATGTAGATTAAAACTACAAATAAAGGTGGTAATCAGGGACGTAATTTGCTGGATGCAAGGGTGATGTATTACATCATAGTCCATAAAATATAGATGTAATTTATATTTTACATGTTTGTTATTAAAATGAATTAACGCTTTTGTAAGACAAATTACTACATACTAAATTTAAAATTATAAAATGAAACATACAAACATACAGTAGTAACAAATTATGTTATACTGAATGATTTATTTATATTTTTTATATTATAAACTTATATTATGTTACTATAATTTTCCATAACTACTTAAAGATTTGTGGTCATAAATCAAAAGTCAAAACCAATCATATGGAAACTAAATTTATTTCATCATAATTCTTTTTAATCAGAGTATTTCTTTCTTATTTTTGGACGAAATTGATTATTTTATTTTTATAATGTGCCACTATTGCACTTCCTAAATAAAAACAGAATCATTGCCCCGAAAACCAAGTAATTAAAATATAAAGACCCGGCTTAGGAGAAGCTATTTATGTCAATAAGATTATAACGTTTGTCTATAACTTGTATCAAAATATTATAGTTTATTGTTTATGATATTTATATTATATATTATATTTTATGAGGACCTGATAGCCGACAAGTAGTACTATTTTTAAAATTAAATTAAATAAAACAATTTTTGGAGGAAAATTTCGAAATTTTACGCAAATAACGAAACGACCGCGACACAGTGTCACGTCATACCCCTCCACGGGGCGCTATGTCGTCATTAGTCCTGTGTTCAGTATTTATTTTATCGGCGTAAACACTGAAACTCCAGACAAATACACATTATCTTAAAGTACTATTGAGCATTCGAACTTGATTTAGACATTTATAGTAGGTATACTTATAGAAGTCTTTACTCTATATTCTGCATTTCAGATGATATGGCGTAAAGATGTAAAGTGTACATTACGATAATGTATTAATGTTAACATTTTTGTAGTTTCATGATAACAATAAAATGCGATTCTTATTTACGCCCAATATGTTTTAAAGGTACGACTGAAAAAAGTTATCACTCGATATCAGCCCGATATCCATGATATAAAGTGATTTTTATTTTTCACCAAATATCGATTATTTGTTTTTAAAACCTGAAACGTTCAGCAGTCAATACCACATATCATACTTGTCTGTGGTAAATACCTAATTGAACGATTGCGACATTTATTACGGTTCATTAGGTTAACAAGTCGAATGTGTGTAAGAATCTTGTAACTAAGAGAGAAACGAATCGAAATTCATGATTTATATTAAATGTGTTTGCGTGCACCATTGTAATTGATCAGTTCATTACATTTTGGAAACCGCTCATAATATATACCTACACTATTACTACAATGGCCGTAGACAACTTGAAACAGTTTGTTTTCCGCAATAAGGAAATTCTCATGTTTTTAGTGGGATTTGGAGCGATGCACATTGGCTGGTACAACTTGCAGCGCAATAGTTCCATGAATAAAGCAATAGCAGCGGCTCGTGATAAAGAAACTATTAAGGTAAGCATTGCTAGATTGAGGTGTATTTATATAACTCCTTTTGATGTCTCCAAAAAGGTGCACACATGTTTGGCATGTATTTTGTTTAAAAATATACACACTCTGTTACTTAAAGAAGTCTGGAGTCTATGATAATTTGGAACAACTCCAGAAACTTTTATATTTTCAAAGCATTTTAAAGAATAATTTATAAATATTGCCTATTATATAAACGGGTGTGCATTAAATTGTTCATAGTAGGTATTTAATAAAAATAAATAGTCGTCTTATTGAATTAATTTCAAATGAAATAATTCTTCAAAATAATGAAGTTTAGGCCATGAAACAATAGGGAATATAGGTAGTTTTAATGCTTTATGCCTAATCATTGTCCTATTGGTCATTATGACATTGCTTGATTGTTACAATATGTAGTTGTTTTCGATACAACATGATTTATACTTTTTATCACCAACAATGTGCCTATATAATATACATACATACTATAGGTACTTATAAATTATTTCGAATTATTTTTAATTAATCATTAAAGCATGGGTAGGTTATTAGGTTATTAAGTTATTAAGTATATTAATATTTCATGTGTAGGTCACCAAATAAAATTCATATAGGCTACCTTAGTTTTCTTTTTATATTATTAATATTGTTTTATTTGTGATAATTTATAAACATATACTTATAAATAACCATCTGACGAATCGCAATATATAATATGATAATAATTTACTGAACAGAAAGTACGAATTATACAATATTTAATTTTCAACAATTGTTTGTTTGTTTAGTCCTCTGTGAATATTCTCACCTACTCTTGACAGTTTTAATTTTTTAGCACATTTGTTTTTAGAAATCATTCATCTTTTTTTTAAAACGTTCAATATTATAGTATATTATAAATTATATACTATTATGGTATATTATAAATTTATAAATTATAATACAAAGAAGTATAAAATATGCATTTTTTATTTAATTATACAAGCAATAAGCATTTTCTATTATTCTAATTGTATAATGTTTCTTGTTCTTTATAAATCTTGTGCCTATAATATTATATATATATATATATATTTATATATATATTGTAAATCAATGATAATTTATTTCTGCGTTTTAAGAAAAATTACAATAAGATATATTTTAAATTTTTGGCAATTATCAAAACCTTTAAAGATGTTTCCAGAATTTTATCTAAGTAATGAACTATCTACTTAGGAATATTTTCAAAAAAACATCAATAATTCAGTTTCCTAAAATTGGTGGCACGACCGAGAATATTTGGGGCAAATTATCCAGATAAAAAATTAGTGGTCAGTTAGTAGTTGTCAGTTAGCACTCAATGAATTTTGGCTGTAACTACATTTCAGGAGTAGGTAGGTTGAAAAAATTTTTCTGTTCCATGCATAAAGATTGTTGTGCCGCCAATATTTGCTAGTAATGGTATAGGTGCATGTAGGTACATCTACATATTTTTATAAAGATCATAGTATAATACACATTTTTGCAAATTAAAAATTAAAAATGTTCCAATAGTTTACCTACTTTAAACTAAAAACATTAAAAATAATTTAAATCTAAATACTACATAATTTATAATACTTAATTTAAGTTTCAAATTGAAATTTTATTTTTGCTTTTATTTTATTATGAAATATTTCTTTGTTATGGTAGTTATAACAAAAATACTATTTTTTATTTAAAGAAATTCTAGTTTATGCTGATTATGAGAGCTATGCTATGCTATGTTATTACTTTTCGTGTATACCTATAATTTTTTTTGTATATATTTACTTTTTTGTTCAAAATATTTTAATTTATTTGTATTAAAATGTACCATGTTTTTCCTTGTACACACCTACCACCTTCAAATAAAGTTATTGGTGGAAACTAGAAGTACTATATCTATGTTAATTTATGATTTTTTTTTACTTCAAGGAATATAAACGATTGAAACGTGAGATTAATGCAAATTGGCCAGAACAACCATCTTCACAACAACAACATCAACCTCAAACACCTGGTATAATATTATCTTCTGCAACAGCATTTACAGAAAAATCTTCCAATACTCATTAATTATACATGTATTTAAAAAACAATCTATAAATTATTTAATTATATATATATATAATGAATAATTATGCAAAACAAAAATATTTCTATTTGTGAAAAATATAAGAATAGCATTATTTTTAGATAGCAACTAAGTACTTACTGTGACTTTAGAAATGTAGACTAAAATTGTATTTATTATTTTGTGATATAAAAATGTTTTCTAGTTTGTAAAATGTTAATTATGTAACAAGTGTAATAGGTTGCTATTTTAATATGCTTATTCGTGTGTATATATATATATATATATATACGCTATATATATATTATGTAGAAACTAACTGAAATATTTTAGCACTTATTTTTTTTTTTCATTGGTTAATATTGTGACATGTTTTCTTTACTAATATTAAGATATGATTAAAATGTAAACATCATAATAGATTTATAGATTAGAATTATTTTGATAAATTATAACATAATATAATATATTATCAAAGTATCAAAAAAATAATACTTTTTTATATTTTTATTTCAATTATGTTAAAGTATTGAGTGAAATTGATGGAAAACAATTTCCTAAAATTTCACTCATCGTTAATTTTGTTAAGATATGTTTTTCCTGCAGTGTTTAGACGCTAACTATGTACTGACCATCACAGTATACTAGTATGTAAAGTAAATTGTTCTATTAGAAATAGATTAAATTGGGTTTATCATTTTTTAATTCAAAAGAAAGGTAGTAACAAACTAAACAATTAAATATCCAAAATTAGGGCTTGCATTTGAAATCAAAATTTCATTTTATGTTATTTACAATCTAAATGTTATAAAATGTATGCATTAATTATTATTTACAAGTAAAACGTTATAATATTTTTAAATTTATTGTTATTCAGAATTTAAACATTACACAAGTTTTATGTTTATTGTTTATTGTTGAAAATAATAATTAATACAGAGATTGGTCTAAATACGAAATATAATAAATTCTTGGATCGATTACTAAATCACGTAAACATTTTTATGAAACCAATATTATAACTTTAAATTAAATGGATTTTTAATTATTTCATTTTCAGTAATTTTTTGTTTAATGATATTCTATAAATTATGTTTTATTTTGTGGTATTTAATTAGTTTTGTTTACCATTTTATATTTTAATTACATTTACAAATTTCAATAGTTTTCTATCATAATGTTACTATAACGTTTGCAAGTCCCGCAAAAACCTATTTTACATAATTAGTTAAACAAAACAAGTTGTAATTCTAAATATAAAAAATCAGATAAACCCATAGGCCATATGTTATTAATAGTTCAGTATTGTTAATATTTTTCAAATGTATTCAGAATACTCTCTTTCAACTTATTTGAATATAAATACAAATACTTTTTTGTTTAATTCAATAAATTTGTATGTTAATCGCAATTAGTTAATTTAATTTGTTTATAAATATTTATATTAAATGATTTACATACATACTTTAATGGGTTTAACAGTAGGTATATATTATAATACAGTTATTAATTAATCACATCAAGTAAAACTTCAGCTGGGTAGATAAACATTTTAGTTATTCTAATAACTTGGCGAAATCTTATTTTAGAAACAAAATATAAAATTTGACAATACAAAAATATTGGCTATTCAAATACAACAGTAAAACCAAAAAAAAAATAATTGGGTGTGTACTTACCTACTAACTGCTACGTACTGTTTTTGGGACATGGACACATGGAACCACAAACACGTTTGTTTGTTTGTCGTTTTGTGCGTTGGAAGCACAGTCGCACAGAGATCGTCACTCCGGTCACTAGACACCGTTTATAAACTGCTCGTGCCACGGTAAAATTTAAAAATTAATAAGATTGCATAAAACTTTATTGTCTACATACAACCCCTTAAAAACGGTCAGTTTTCGATGTAATGTTTTACAAATAATTAACATTCTTACGAGTATATGGTCATATAATTTAAAAACGTACGTTGCAAAGTGTCTTTATCTGGTAATCAGCCCCCTCCACCCGTTATCAGTGCATTTTTCACCACTTACTGTGTCCAAGTCTTCGGTTATAGTCATAGGCATTTTACTATAATAGACTGGCCTGGCCTTGTCCATAGAATAGAGCTGTGGTGGTAACCGGTCAGAAATACTATGGTAATGTACAGTAAAATCACATCAGTGTTATTATTGTATGTCTAATACATTGTACAATTGTACAATAATACCGTACTGTTATCATTTCTCTTCTGTTTTTATGAGGCTTTCATGAAACCATAATTAATTATAAAATAATAAACTTAAGTACCAAAAATAGTTATAAAACACTACTGTTTATGCATTAACAGAAATAAATAATAATGATAACAATTAAACCTTTATAATAAATTTGAACACTAATTAACTTTCTTAACAAAAATACAAAATAGATTAAAAACATAAACATAATGTAATATAATATTCAAAGTAATAAAAATTAACTTGTCCAGAAAACAATACTTATTACTTTAATAATTTTAAAAAAGAAATTAATAAACATGATATTTAATTATTTATTGTAATTATTAAAATTGTTTATAAAATATGATTTATACACACAATTTCTATATCTAGGTATTATTCATTACTGAATAAAATTAATTTGGTAAGTTTTTTCCTAATACCTATATCCGTTTTTTTCTTGTTGATTTCCAATGCTTCTTAATTTAAGGTGTACATAAGAACTTATAATTAATGTTAACAACTGATCCCTATGATTAGTAAACAATGACTGGCCACTGACATGATTATCCATCCCTAAATAAATCTTATTCATAACATTTTTAAGAAAATATGTATTTCAAATTTTTGCATTTAATATTTTTTTTAATAACCTTGCATAATATATATGATACATCTTTGCTATATCGATGACCATTCTACGTGTACAAAACATAGAATAATATTACTAGTAATATCTAGTAATATTATTCTATGGTACAAAAGGCCAGTCTATTGGTATAAGGTCTATAGTTATAGTGATCAAAAATAGAAATTATATGGTAAAACGATTACGAACGATGATTATTAGTTTACGAACCTAATCTAATCTAATTTAACCTATGTAATAAGCGATGATACATGTATATGTTTGAAACCGTTAGTGTGTTCTCTTTAACACCGAGCAAACATCGCAGTTTGTTTTCATCTGTTTTTCAATGTACTGTATTTATTATGAATAGTAAAAGAAATGTGATTTCAATAAGTAAAAAAAAAATTCAATACTTGATCACAAAGTCGCTTTAGTTTTAGACAACTGTACAGCGCATCCCAACTTTTCTTTCAAGAACATCGAATTGGTATTTCTCCCGGCCAATACAATGTCTCTAATTCAGTCCCTTGATCAGGGTATAATTAAAGCTTTCAAGACTTTTTACAGGTCTGATATTAGAATGAAAATTATTGACGCAATCGACGACGGACAAGGAAATGGTAACGACATAGCTAAGAAGATGACAATACTACAGACAATTCACATGTCATTCAATGCTTGGATGGAAGTTACAATTTCTTATATAGTGAACTGCTTTAAAAAAAGCTGGTATGGTTCCTATAATTACCATAATTACGAACAACGAAGCCCTTGAACTCGATTTACCCGATAAACCAGTAGATTTTTTTATGACTCCAAATAGAAAAAGAAACCTTCAATGAATAGCTAGATGTTGATAAGGACTTACCAGTTTGCCATGTGATAACGATAATGAAATTGCTGCCTCGATTTCACATAAGGAAGAGGAATATTATGTTGGAGTACTCCAGGTAAATTACGAAGATGAAGTTGAGTATGCAGAGGAACGAGTACCAGTTACCAAAAGTAAAGTACTCAATGCAATTAATACACTGAGAAGAGCTGTAGAACAGCACGTCATAGGCCCAGTTAAACTACTTAGAGCACACCATGACAGTGTTTATTCCAAAAAAACATGCGCACATAATCGACTTTTTTAAAAAAAGTTTTTTTTTTATTTTTTATTGAAACTTTGTTTAAGCAAAAAAAAAAAGTTTTAAATTACGTATGTCTGTGTAGGTACATATATTATTTTGATACCTATGATACACAGTTTATTTAATACTATAAACAAAACTAAATAGATTTACTATATTAAAAATTATTTTTACGCTATTTTTTATCTGGATTTCGAGTCGCCGCTTATAGTGATCAAAATATTCTCGGTCAAATGTGATCACTATAAGTGGTGACTACTGAAATTGCAATTAATACTTTTTAGAATTATTTTTGATTCACTTTTAACTATTTGTCTATTTAAATCATAATCCTATCCACACTAAGGGATTTTCAGCCGCCCAAGTTTTATTGTAATTTGTAGGGTGCAATAGGAATTAATATAAAAAAGTCCAATTGACTTAACGAATATTTACATTAGAAAAAATATGTAAAATATTAAAAAGCCACTTTGTTGCATCACTTTAAAGCATCATTAAAAAAACCAAATTAATACCTGGTTAAAATAAATTATCTGTTTCTGTTAAGTATTAAAAATAGCTTATTACAAAGATGTTGATTGTCGACAGCATGTGGGACTGTTTTAGTTGTTTTTATTTACTTATAACTTATAAGTTGTTCTTAATTGCATTTAATCCCATTGTGTTATCCATTATATAGATATTGACAATCGGTACAGATTGTCTCCGTCCGTTAAAATTCTAAACATTTTAGGTACCTATGACGTATTTGCTTTTTTTATGTACCACCTATTTCTATCTTATTTGAAACAATGGTACAAGAAAGACAAGTGATAACATCTTCGTCAGGCTCACCACGAGTGCTTGCTAATAAAAGCAACTGTAAATTATTAGTGCAGACTTGTCTAATAGGTAATTCAGTATAGTTGAACAATAAAGCGTCTCAATTGTACATACCTATTATATTATATTTGCTATAATGAGTTATGACGTGTACCAAGATGGCAGAAAAATAACACAGTATAAAATATAATTTGATAAAGGGTGTGGAAAAGCCGTCCGGTTAACTTATTTTATATTATAATTTATAGGTAGTAAGTGCCCAGATATTTTTAAAATGGGTCAACTTTTGGACCCAGCTTGTCAATATAGTGTGTGTATGATGTAGCCGACTATTGCGTGTATCCGTATTATAATAAATTATTGGTTTTAAAAATTATAAATTATAATAATGTGTGTGTGTGTGTGTGATTTATGTTTGTGTATGACGACTTTTTTTAGAACATAATAAAAACTAAAGCTTTTACATTGTGGGTGGTTTCAGGTAGCAAATTTAATTTAATTTGATCTAACTGTTACTTTGGGGAGATAAAAAGTAGTAAAATCTAAAAATTTCAACTATTTTTTTTAATTGTGAAACAATTTAACAAACAGTAGCGGAAAATGGAATTATAATTTATGTATAAAGCACTAATTTTCGAAAATATCAATTTTAGTTATTTCGTAGTAAAATTATTAGTTGAACAAATTTGAAATTTTTATTAATAGGTACATATATTATAATTATTTACTATACTTCATGAAATTTTCAAAATATTTAGAATACAATAAGTACGTTGGTATTGCATTATGAGTTAATAATAAATAACAATATTATATGACCATGACGTACTATATAATGTCCATTAATAAATTCAGGGCCGACTGTCCCAGTGGTCTACTATTTCAGAAGACAGTGGGACGGTGTCTGGTAGTCATATATTAATAACAAATATCCTGAATATCTCGTATACATTAATATAGATATATATTTAATCAAGGCCGTATCTGAGGGGGGGTTCAAGGGGTCCGAACCCCCCCCAAAAATCTTTTTTTGTCTTATTTTTAACCAAATGTAAAACCTAAATTCAGTAAAATTACAATACACATGTTTTGGACTCTCTTTAAAAATAATTTCTGGATACAGCCTTGTATTTAATAAAATAGGATTTGTAGCAGTAAGCTATTGTATCATTCTGTGGCGATGAGCATGGTAGGAAAGTGGGAATATAATATAAGCTGATGGCTTAAGCTTTCGATACTTGTCTGTTTCCGCCACTCAAAATCAGTAAAAGCATATACAAAGTATAGTACCTAGATAGGAATATAATAATTTAATCATACTAATGGCTAATACGACTTACCTATGTATAAGTATTATTAAATATTCTTAGCCAGCTAAGGAACTGCAAACGTGTTTTCAATGGGTGCCCTTAAATAATAAAAAAATCAATTATGTTACTCATTTAACCAAAAACGCTTTTAGAAGCTTTTATGCTGATGTCAGCAGAAAATTAAGTTTTGGGAGAGGATGATTTCCGAAATGTTTATTGTCTTTGATATAATATAACATTCTTCTTATTTTTTATAAATTATTTACTAATGGTTATCAGTTTTAATATTTATTTTGTTTATTTTGAGTTTTACTAATAAGTATAAATAAAGATATTGAAGAGTGAAGGTAACGGACTAATCTTATTATGTCTTATTTGTATGTTTACAAATAATAAGCGCAGTGCTCAAGGCTGGAATAAATTGAAAAAAATCAGTGAGTGTTGAGAGGGGATCTTAAAAAACAATAATCAATAATAATGGCTGAAACCCATTTAAAAGAAATGTATGAAGTATAATAGGACCTTCTAGGGCATGTTTTCCGGTTTTTTTAATCTCAAATTTTATGCAAAATAATACACGGGACGTATTTTGCAAGCAAATACAAATATAAACATCAGTCATCGACATGATACGGAGACAAGTATCCATCATTCAACCAGAAGGTGTTAAATACCACAAGTACAGCTTGTTGACCGTCGTATACTTGTATCTTATTATTAGTAGATAGGCAATTGTCACTTATTTCAGATACGATTATTCTTCAGTCGGGGAAATATGAAACACAATAATAACGTCCTGTTATTAAATTAATCAATACTCGACAGTTTCATCTTTCCCATTTGCAGTATTGACATAATATGAAACGTGAAAATATTTCATTATTTACGATGGTGCTCGACGTAATATGCGAACGTGACTAAAGTTTGATTTAAGTTGTTTACGTACAAATCGTACATTCGTACAACATAACCAAGGCTGTCGGCTGATAACTACTTCCCTGTGACTCGTATAAAAGCTATAAAGATACTTATTGGCTATTTTGTTAAATTTTTCTGCCCAACCTCAAATAGGCGGTACTGAACTTGCATTAGTTTATCTCTTCGGTACCTACCGCCATTACTCACACAATTAGTTTGAATTGCAAGCGTAAATTAACACTAATGTGACGCATCCGTTTTGTATACAAAATATCCACCCAAGTATTAAAAAAGTTTCAAAAACCAAACTATGGGAATCTCGCAGGGTACGTGTGTATCGGGGCTCGAACATTTTTCAGAAAACCGCGGGTAGGATAAAAGTCGGTACGATCGAAATAATGTTGAGTTGTGCTGAGGTGCTCACGAATTTTTCGGCGAAATATAAAATACATATTTAGGTACTATAAATGATAATTTTGTCATTGGGGCACAAAATATGCACAATAGCACGTAACTATATTGTCTTGGCATAACAGTTCAGTGGGTATAATCGGTAATATTGTGCAAAATGGACGGACCGTGCCCACGGGACTCGTCGACTGCAACGACGAACAAACGCAATAGGCGCACATTATTATTTATTTTTACCTACGCACGCCGCCTCGGCGTTCGGCGAGTACGGCAATGCGGTGGTAATAATCTGCATCGACGGCGGTAGCGGTGGTCGGTACTAGCGACACGATGGAAGGATGGTCGCGGGCGGGTGGGGTTGGAGCGCGGGATCGTTTCGTCCGTGCCGGAACGTTTCGGTTGATTCGAAAACGCCCCCGTGCGGCTGTCGTGGGATATGATTGTTGTTTTCGTTTTCTCGCTACCGCCGCCGCCGTACGGTCGTATTATCACTGCGCGACGGCAACACTACCAAAAAATACACTCTCGCGCGACATAACGGGCGAGCGAGCGATATCAACCGTTCGCCTTATCCCGCTCTCTCTCCGTCACCAACAACCGCTTACTATAATAGACATAAATAAATAATAATAATAATATTATCTCATCGATTCGTGAAACTCAAATTAACACACACACTCGCACGCACACACAAGTCATTTAGTGCAACATCGGTCCGGCGGTCTCGTCGTCCGCCGCCGTATACAGCGCGCTCCGGCGCTCGCCGGGAACCATTATAACAGTCAGCTGCAGCTCTCACTCGCCGAGCGCCCCATAGCACGTCGTCGACGCCCGGGAGGGGGGCATCGCTCGCTATCACCATCGCCGCCCAACCATCACGCACACCTCGTCCCGCGACCGTTGCGCGCGCGCGCGCACGCACATAATGTTGCGTTATTATTGTACGTGGGTACTGCAGCCGTCGTAACGCGACCGCCGATCGTTGTCGATCGGATTTTCGGATTCCGCCTCCCGACCGCCGACGGCCGACAGTCGTCGCGTACTCGCGTGCACTCCGCACACGTCGCCTGTGCAATCGATATCCGTCTCGACCGCTCATTTTCAACCCTTAGATTTCGATTTTCCGACCCAATCGGCAGCTCCCCTCGACCCCCTCAGAACGCCGACGTTTTTTTTTTTCGCACGCATCTCGTATTTTTCGTCCATTATCTGTTATTAATATTCTTACACGGGGCCCGCACACACGCGCACGCACCAGCTATAATAATTCGTCGTCGTCGTCGTTATCATCGTCGTCCGGTAATAAATAATAACAACAGCGGTTTTATCATATCATCGATGTGGACCGCGAAACGGCGTCGTGTGATCGTCGGTGTTGTTCTGGTGGCGTGTCGATCGCGTTGATCAGTCGTCGTCGTTGAGCAGCAGCAACATCAGCAGCAGCAGGTGCGAGAGGAGCCTCGAGCCATGGACCGGGCCGACGGATCGAGACATTTCGCTGGCAACCCGGACATCTGTTCGCAGGTAAAGTCGTGTCGACGGTATTCGTTCTCGTCTCGACCGGTGTCGCCGTGACGTTTATCCGTCGACCGCCGTGCGACTGTCTCGCGCAGCGACCGCAAACTTCGTGCGCGCATAGGTTTCCCTTGAACTAGGCTGGCAAACAGGTATCGATGCGCGTGACCTAGGCATGTACTGATTTGATGACGGCGAGTGACATATGTGCGCAGACTTTTTCCTGGTTTTGCTCAGTGCCCCAGACGTGCGTGGCCCGACGACGTGACTTTTCGTTCAGATAGAAAATTTTTTTGATCGGCTCCGCTGTTCATAGTTTTTTTTCTCCGTTCAAACGCACCGCCGCTGCCGCAAGACATGAATGACTCCGGCTATTTGGTTCGCGATCTGGTAAGGTTATCGACTCGGTGGACACTTATTTTTCTATACCACCCTGATTTGGGGGGGGGGGAGGGCCGTCACTCATCAGTCAGGTGGTGTTGGTGTAGTTTTGTTCTCTTTCATGAGGAGGTTTGTATTATCCCATATATTTCTTCAGACTTTATTCATACGATTCATTGTGTTCATTTCCTTCCGAGTCTCGAATGCCCTGCGTCGGCACAATATTAGATTATTGCCCAATGTGTTGCCTAATTGGTCAGCTAGATTAAGAAATATTTATTTTGTTATTTTCATTGACCAGTTTTGAAGTTGCACAGAATTCCTATCGATCCAAGTATTTTACACATAAAAATGGTATATTAACTAATTTGTAATTTGGTTTTTTTCCTTATGTATTATTTACCCACTAACAATCTTAGAAAAATATGTATTTAGATGTTTCAAGTTCTATGTACCTATTATGTTAGGTATATACACCAGATAAGTAATGCTTGTATATAGTCACACTGATTTAACATGTATTTTTATGGATTTCATAATATGTAGCCACTGTTATTAAATTTAGATTTACTGGTATCAATTTAATAAAATATTATTGTCAACTGGTGCATTAGTCTTGTAGGTTATTAAAATTTGTTTTCTTCAAAATTTTATAAAATTATATTCATACACACTGTATTGGGTTAATAAATAAAAAAATAATTTCGACTCTAATGTTAGATATCTAGGTAAGATGTTTATCTATGTTATAAGTAGAGGTACTTATCTTTTATCTATTTAGTGGAAATACAATTTAATTGAGTTAGTACGTAGACACATATCCATTTATAATTTAGTATCTTTATGCATTGCTAATACCTATCTATCTATATTTCTTTTTTGAGTATAATAGACTAATTCATAAAATTTAAATTTCTACATGGTTTATGAATTTGTTTTATCTACTCATAAAATCAATTGTGTTACGATATGCCCCATTTAAGTAATAACTGTTATTTTCTGTAGGTTGCAGTTTATTATTTATTAATAATGATAAACTAGGTATTTAGTGATTACCTGGGTTATCTACTTAAATTTAAGGTTTAATGTCAAACATTTCAACAATTGTATTAATTAAAATTAAAAGTTTTGCTTTTAGTTTTGTAAATAAAATTATTGATTTAGATTTAAAGTGTCATAAAAGTGTAACTAGATAAAATTATACAAAACTAAATATATAACATATCAACATTATATACCAAACTGTGCTGCTTATATGTATTTACTTACATTTTAAACAAATTTAAATAATAAACTAGAACTTAGATATTACTAAGGGTATTACTTATTAGTGATGGATTAACAGATGATTTTAATATTTTGTATCTACCTAGTTTGTTAGACAAGTTAATATAAATATATATTTGCAATTGTTTGTCATTGCTAATCACCTATTTATTTTGATAATGCTTTAGAACTCACAATTGAGTTATTAATTGGTATGAAATAACCAACAAATCAACATAGTTACAACCATTGTAGATATTCAAGGTTAAAATATTTAATACTCATGTAATCAAATTTTTAACTATTTTTTATAATAAATCTACTTATTTTATATCATCTTAGATTAATAACTAATTAAGTTTTCATATACTTATTTAAAGATGTATGTACCTATCTATTTGTTTCACTTATCTAAACACATTAAAAATATCAAAATTAAATTATTTTATTTAGTTATTTTTCTTAGCATCCTAAAAAGCAGATATCCTATCTAGTGTGTAGCCTGTATGAATTAAAAAAAGATGTGTGCATTTTATATTTGATATTTGATCAACAGAAATTTGTGTTAGTTATATTTAAAGACCGGATTTTTATGCAGCTAACATCTAGAAAACATACAATTAAAATGCTGAAATGTACAAAATTGTGTAAAAACAAATTTTTATTAGGAATTATACAACACATTTTTCATTATAGGTACTTCAAATTGTATTTTGTTTATATTTAATTCTATTTATTGTTTATAGTATTACTATTTATAAGTTGGCATTAACTATTAAGTATTATATAAATATATAAGATTTTAACTAATTTATAATGTTTGATTAAAATGTATTATCATGTGTATATCTAAGATTTTTTCTGTAAAATTATGTCTTCTGTTATTTAATATGTGTTTTAATTGCGAGAACACAATTTATACATCGATACTTGTTATCGGGCATTATTTGTAGCGGCTTATAATAACAGGATCTTCTTTTAAATCTACGTCATTTCTATTTATTGAATCATATAGTTTTTGAATATTGTATCTGAGATTTTTATCGAATACTGATTTGAATTTTTCATTGAGTATTTGTTCCTTTTCATTCTCAATTTTCGTATATTTGATAATTTAAAAAAAGATCAATTATATTGCATTTTATTATATTGATGATGTATATATAATTATATTATCAAATATAAAAGTCCAATACTTCATATAATAACATAATACAGCAATGATAAAGTGGTATTAATTATAAAGTAGATGTTATAATAGATTATGAATCAAAAATATTTATACAAAAGTACTAATTAGAACATTTTATAAAATAAATCCGGAACGTGTAATTTTGTGCAAAATAAAACTTTCTTTAAATTCATCCACATCTCTTGGATTTGTAGCTTATTTATATAGGATTTAGAACATGCTATAAAAAAATACAATTGCACGGGAATCCGGTCTTTAGTTATATTAAATGTTAAATTTATAGTACCTAAGTACTTTTAATTTACAATTTATTAAAATATACTTATCTATATTTTATACAAATAGAAAACAGAATTTGAATAAACAATAACAAATATAATTGTTATAGTTCTTTCTCAATATCATTTAGTTTATTCAAAAATTTAAATTTGATATAAAATATAATAATAGTTAAATTTTGAATGTAGGTGTATTTGTTTTTATATACAAAGATATAAAAATTATGGTTTTAAAAATTTGGTTTTATAAGTGAGGACATAGAGACTTGAATAAAATTTATAGTTTTAAACATATTACTGAATAGTGTAACTTAATCTACTGACATCAAGAATACACATTATATATTATTGCTTCTATTGTTATTGCTTGCCCATTACCTGCATTTGGGTCATAATTTTAATATTCTAGTTACCATACCTAGGGATTTTCATTATTCATCATTTATATTTAAAATATAATGATAATTGAATATTTACACTGTCTACAAAATTCACTCAAACATACTATTATTTATTAATTTGAAATTTTCTAAACTCCCTATATTTTTGATATATTAATCTTAATTGAAATCTCAATGTTATAACAAGGTGTACAAATTATTATAACTTATAGGTATCTAGTTGATAAATAGTTGTTATATAGGTACTGCCTGTATAGTTTACTTAATTATTTTGTTAACCTAATAGATAATTATCTTTATTATTGTTTTTATATGTATGATTATTATTATATTATTAGTTAAATACTGTTTTAATCATTGAGTTGTAATTACTTAATATTGAACAAATCCCAAATTGTACGTAGCTCCCTGATTCCCTATCATAATTATGTGTTTTAATAAAACTATTTCCACTTATTTAGATTAATCTAATAAATGTTTGAATCAACAGTAATTATAATATAAATAAATAGGTAAATCAATTTATTGACATTTGTACTGTCCGATCTACCAATGAAAAATATTTATAAAAAATATAATTTACTGTTACAATTTCTTATATTATTAATATTTATGATTATAGATTAGTTTAATAAATTTCATAAAACATAATTATTTCAATATACATAAATTATACTAAGAGTTAGCATATTGATTGGCATTTGGAAGGAATAAAAATATTTAGTTATTAGTTCAGTTGTTCAATTGTTAACAATAAAAAAAAGCTTATCAAAATTCAACTTTTAGGCAGATGGGGTGGTCTATAACAGGGTTTGTGGAAAAATAACATATAAAAGGTACATACAACAGTTCCATTACAGCTTAACACTTTTTATTGTCAATAGTCCTAAAATGAGTTTTTTGTTTCAGAAAATCTTATTTAGTGTGTAAAATTTTCAATACCTAACCTTGGTTAATTGCATATTTTATTGAATATACTTTTAGGACTGATTAAAATAAATTGAGGTCAAGTTAATGAACTAACTTGAGACACAATTCCATACATTTAAATTTATGAGTACTAATCATTATTAACAAATTTAGAAAAATAATTATTTTAAATAAAGCTTTAAAATAATATAACTTCAATATTAGTATTGCATTTAATGTAGTAAGTAGTTACTGCACTGTATCATAATAAATGTTTTCCACTATTCTGTTTGTATGAAAAATATTATTACCTCTATAAATATTATACTGTATATTTGACGTTATCAGAATAAATTTATTAATAAATGCTTAAGGTTATGTGGGTTATATTATATCATTGAAGTTCATAATCTATGCAAGAAATAAAAACCTCCTAAAAATTACTTAATTATTCCTCAAAAAAACTGCGACCTCGCGGAAAGTTAATATCTGTGTAATACAACAAATTAAAACTTATTTTTATTTTAATAAAATGTATAATTTAAGGTCTTAAAATTAAAAAAATATCTTATAAATTTTATAAATTTCTAATTTATAGATATTTTTTGATAAATGTTTCAAATGTCTGAGACTTTTATCATTACATTTTGAATAAAGGCCATGACGTAGAATATTTATGTGTGGAATACTGGAATGATCACTAAAAAGTTTGAAAATTATCACAACACAAAGCTTATCTCGTAATAATTAGTCAAATGCAATGATTTTATATTTTTTTTTAATTTTAAAATGAAAAACAATAATATAATTTATTTTTGATATGATGAACAAAGTATGGTAAAAATATTATCCAGTACTATCTTATCAATGTGTATATTGTCTATCCATTATATAACATTTATTTAGGAAAATTACATAATACAAATTGCCTAATAATATAGAATAAGATATTATTTATTTAAAATAATATATTTATTTAATTTGTTGTATAAAAACATTCGAAAACTTGTACAAGATTAGTATTATTTAAATGGTATTTTACGAAGTTATTGACACTACTTTTAGGGTCGAATTACTTTGATATAAATATTTTATATTTATACCTAAATGTATTGTAAATTATTTTATTTATGTTCATAAATTGTTATGACTAACGTCCAGTTACCTAATATAACTTTTGACATAATACTGTCGTAATGTGTTTCAAAAAAAAAAAAACATAATTATTTTTCGATTCCTTTTATGGTATTGCCGTATTTTTTGATTTTGTTTAGAAGTTTGTTTAATATCTAGGTTTACGAAACAATGTTTGTTGTATGTTATCAATAGACAAGACGTTTTATTTGTTAAGATACTTTTAGACATTTAATTGAGGTGTCAATGAACTCTAAACTTGATAGCATTTATTTACTTATTTTAATAATTAACTTCTACAACAATTCAAAACAAAAATAATAAGTATAAATAGTATTAATTTTGAACAAATTTACAATACTCATTAAATTATTTTAACCAATTATCTTCCAATTTAATATTAGTAATTAGATATATCGTAATAATTTAACAATGCTTTATTATTTCTATAAAATGTTTGATCATCATTGTTTGAACACATTATATTAAGTACTTCTTATGTAGTTATCTTAAAATTATATATCTTTAAACATCTGTGGATCTAAAAAAATTACGAACTACTTTTTAAAGCCATAAGCGTTTTTTTTTTTGATAAAATTTGTCTTGCATAACATAGATTTATGTTACATTTATGTTATTAAATAAACAAGTAGGAGTATACCTACTCTTACAGTCAGAAGGCGTTGGCAATGGAAGTCGTTTTGTGGGGGCCCATGCGGTCCACCACACCTGTGTGTCCATTGATATTATATGGTCTTAGGATGTATGAAATTAATCACGAGGAATTTATGATAATATAAAGACATATTTTTCACTCTCTGATTCAAAATACGATATATCTATATACCTACTTGTATTTTTCCATTAGTGGTGTTAAATGGTGAACATCAGAAGATGGACAATAGGGGTAGACACATTTTCAGAATAACAATTAACTGTCGTTCGTTTAAGGACATATCAACCGTGTACGAACTAAGGTCAATAGAAAACAACATAGCAGATGTTACCATATGTCATTGTTGTTATTGAATCGGCACAAATGTATTTCCGATTTATATTTTTATATTCGTTATTCTATAATTTGTTATAATAAATATCTATATTACCTATCGTACCTAATTATTATATAAATAAATTTTTGTTTTAAGATAATGCTTATGATATTATGTACTCGTTCTCATTGAGGTCAAAGAGTAGGATGAATTGTTTTCACGTCTACGAATTATTATTAGGTAATAAGGCCAATGAATAGGTATGCCAATTTGAGACATTAGATTCATAAATCTATTTTAATATGTTTATTAGTGAAAAGTAATTAGAAAATTAGTGTTAAACCTCGTATTTTTAATTTCAAATTATGTTTTGACAATAAATCCAACAAAAATAGTACATTTTGTACTTCGTTTCTTAATTTTTATTACGCATATTATTTATTATAAAGTATGAACATGGGTTTTAAACAACTAATTTTTGTCTTATAAATACCTATTTAACAGGTATTTTATTTGATGTATTCCTTTCATATTATTATATGGTTATATTAATTATACTTAAAGTAGTCCATAATTTATTTATGGAATTGAATGCATTAGAATCGACAACAAATCAGAACATGTTTCTATACAAAAAAGAAAATATCGTTTGTCCATTTAATCATTTTTTTTCTGTTCTCGAAATATGTTTTAGCGTTTGCGTAACAATTGTTCGAAGAACATTAATTATTATCGAACTGGTATCTATTACGATTGCATTAAAATTTCAAAAATATTTTAAGCTTTTCTAAAAACAACAAAAGACCCACATGTAATATGTTAATAATGTAAAATTACAGTTTAAAATAATTAGTTTAGGTAATGTATTTTTGGTGGTTTTATATTCGAAAATACATTTTTAACGTAACTTTAATGTAATAATATGTTAGTGGTTATTATTTACTTCATTTTTTCTCTTCATATTATTTTTCAAAAGCGTTAATACATTTAATATAAATGTATGGCTTTAAATTTACTACTGCCCACAAACTTGTGTTTGTATATGGGTCTAGGTTAGTAAATTATATATTGCATGTTCTTATATTGTTCTTAGAATAGACTGGTTCTTTATTACACGCCAATATTAAAACTTTTAATTCAGCGTACAATTATTGTAAAACTGTGTTTTTGGTGTAACTACCTAAAATTCAATAAATTTTCTTAATTCTTGACCATTTTACATCGTGTTAATAAGTTTTTGGTAATTAATCGCCGTGTTCAAGAACACGCATTAAATTAGTCATCTCTTGAAACCGGATTTAGTGTAGCTTTTCAGAGTTCAGAATTAGATTCTAGTTTTGTAGTTAAAAGTGTTAATATTGAAAACAAAAGTTGGGTGTTGACACCTATTAATTTTTTTTTAGTCTCAATACCGTAGAAAATGTTAACTTAAAATAACAAAATATGTATAAATAAATTATAATTTTATAATATCATTTCTATGCATTATACATTATAAACGTCATAATTTATAGCAATTTATAACCTACTATAAATGTTGTAGTTCGAACTACGAGCGCATGACTCATTTCTGAGATAATACGCACATTCATTTAAGTGTCGAGTTAAATGAACATACACTTAATATTTTAAAATGTTTAACTTAAAAGAATAAATATCCAATTTATAACTAATAACTGGAGGTAGGATTTAAATTCTCTTAAAATCCTTAACTATGATGTTTTTATGTCGTTTAAGAACATTGTATTTTTTTTATGTTATGTTAGTATATTAATTATATTATATTATTATACATTTATTTATTCTTAAATTATTACATTTATAATAATATACCTGGTAAGCGAATACTTCTACGCGCAAGTAGTGGTATTTAGATTACATACGGGAGTCATGACGGGCAATATATTATTTTCTTAATATTCTTTTAAAATACCAGATATATGATATTTTATGTCCTTAGAAATTCAAAATGTTCTTTTAATATTTCGTAAAAAAAAATTATTATAATTATTTAGTTTAAATATATTTAATTAATTAGGTTTATTAATTATTTATTTTTTTTTTTTTTTATTGATCTTAAGCCCGGCAACTATGACCATTAGCTGTTTGTAGGTTTTTTATAGTAGGTTTTTATTGTGGATTGAGGTACGGTTGGTTATAACACGTTTTTGTATGTGTGGCAAGGATTTGTTGCTATAAACCCGGGTGGTCACCCATCCGGGAACTAGCAACACCGTCCGGTACGTACACTCAGAGCGTTTCCGCAATTGAGCGTACAACCGCGCCACACCAAGCCAATATTTAATTTTTGTGTTTTCAAAAAACCCAGAAAAATATAAAAATAAAAAAATAATATAAAAAAAAAAATAAATAAAAAAATAAATCGTATAGTAAATATAGTATTTATTGATCAATATTATCCAAATGCCGGTGTACATACATGGAGGTGCATAAAAATAATATGTTATATAATTATAAATATTTTCTTCGAAATAATATTTATAAAAATAAAATTTCCAAAAATAAAAATATTGATTTTTGTTCTAAAATATTCTCTAACCTCTAAAATATGCTTTTTTATGCAAAATAAATTTTATCTATGAATTCTATGTCATAAGATATCTTACTTCTATTTAACACATCAGAAACAATGTATAAACAAATATATAAAATCATAAAAATTCGACTGCTATTAATAACTGCTACTAATATGTTTATACTATTTGTTTTAAAGTCACAGTGTGGATTTTATAAAAAAATGTAATATATTTTTATTTTAAAAATAGATTTTGTTTCATTTAGTTGGATATATAAATAAGTATTAAATTAATTTTAAATAATCACTAACAATTAATTGGGCTTTTTAAAAAAATTATTTTTTTATAATGTGGGATGTGCCCCATTTCAATACAACATTGTAAACACTTAATATTATACAGTAGGCATAAAATATCCATATATATATATATATGTTGATGGATCCTTATTGGCTATACTCATCATGGTTTAATGGGTGAATTTTTGAAAAATTGGTAAGGAAAATAAATACATGTAATTGGCATATAAAAGGATGGGACTTTAAAGTTAATCCATGTTGGTAGATTGGGGAATCTATAATATCATTAACAAGACTCCTGAGAAAAGTTAAATTAGCTTCAAACCTTTTTTATCAGCTAATGTATTCTAGTCAAACAGGATATAATTGGTAAATAGTCATTGGGTGGGCAATCAATTTTTAATATAAACGCTGCAAATTTAAGAAAACCATTCTTTTTGATTCATACTACAAGAAGTAACTTAATTCTACCCAATGGCTCTATACTTCAAAATAGACTTCATAAAGGCGCAATATAAAGATTTTATAAGATTCAATAAATTAAATTAATTTCCAATTCTTCTAATAAAACTTAAAGTATTTAATGCTTTACAACACATTTTATCGAAACGAGTTTTAATGTAATTTACAATCAAACATGATGATACCAAAATCAGTAATTGACTGCAAATAACAATATGAATTATCATTAATTGAGTATGAGTAATCAATATTGCATTATTATTATTGATGCAAACAGGATTAATAATTAATTTCATAATCTAATTGCGATTAATAATTTGTTTTAAATTTCCGATTGGAACTAGTGTGTAGTTATTGGCAATTGGTTGTATAATTCTAATTTTTTCATTAGTATCTGGAGTAATAGAAAACTTTAATGGTCTTAGTTATTTTTATAAAACATAAATTAATCATGGTTTACAGTAATGCCATTTATTGAATTTTTCTAACTATGGAAAATAGGAAAGTAATATGTACCATATTTAAGATAAAGCTCGTTTATAAAAATATTTTGATATTTTATAGGTAAACAGTTAACTGAATTCTACTAGGAATTATTTTAAGAATGTAATAAAATGTATTGTGTAAAAATAAATGTACCATACTATCTTGTGCGAAGTATCTTGAGCTAGACGAGTATTTAACACTAGGCCTCTGTATCTTAATTATGTTACATATAATTTGAATTTATAGTAAGTAACTAATTAAGGTAAGTATGTCTATAGTAATGAACGACTTAAACAATATTAAAAAAAAAATTAACTTTACATAAGAAAATAGGTATAAAATAATAAAACTTATAAAAGGATTAATTATTTAAAATCCAAATAATTTATTTAAATTTGGCTGCATGTGTTGTCTCTGTCTTACAAACAAATCTACATTAGACAACTTTTGTTCAGCAGAATCTATTTTGTGTCATTAATTTAATTTAAGAGTGATTTTTTAAGGAGGTTTGATCCCATGTTTACTACCAAAATAGACCTATCTTATGTTAATAATTGTATTAAATCTCCTAGTCGTTAGATAACATTTATGTTAACATATTTGAATTTATTATAAAATTTTTTTGAAACTAACTTTTTCACATTTTTGAAATTAAACTCCTAGACTTTTTAAAATATTATCAATATTTATTGAAGTAAAAAATAATTTAAAAATGTAAGTTGTTTTTGAGTAAATTTTATGAAAAATTGTGTGATATATTATAGGTTAATTAATACAATTTGCAAAAGATTAATACATTTGACAAAAAAAAAAAACCAAATAATTAATATTTTGGTGTAGTGTGTTATTGACATATGCGTGTACACGTGGGAGTGCTCTGCTATTTATTTTACACACATTAATAATCATAATAATATACTACTCATACATTTATGCAACCTACAAGCACGGACTTAGAAAATCGGCCATATTGAAATCCTTAAAAACATTCTGTATCAAATCTTAAAGCGAATTATGAGTATTTTAAATTTGTAATATTTTACATAGTTTTAATTTTAACTCCCTTTATGATTAAAATATCAATAAAAACCTACTAAAGGCTTTAGATAATATTCTCAATTCTCATCTTTAAATTTATCATGGTATAATATTAAAATCAACAACACTAAGTCAATTTTTTTAAAATCAAATTTTCTATGTTGTATATTTATCAGATGTAGACAATACATATTTACTAGTAATTATTTTTCATAAAGTTATAAAAACTTATAAAATGTTAATTCTTCTTTTTGCTAATTTAATCATTGAGATAAAAATAGATAGATAGATTAACTTTGAAATACTCCTGGAATTACCTAAAGAAAATAGTCAAGGTAAAAATTATTTATATATTTAATTACCACTTAAAATATTTTTACAATTGTTAAAAATGTATTAGAAGTAACAGAAAACATATACTTGTATTTGTATGTATATCAGTACTGATTTCCATTTCCTTTATGTGTGGCTTAATATTTTGAACTGTTATAAAAATATTGTTAATATTTGAAAAGGTAAATATAATATGTAAAACCATAGTTATTTTTTTTAATAATAAATGAAAGGTAAAATTCTGAAGTATTATAATTTAAAGTGTTGGTCCTAATTTTAAATTGATCCATTTTATTATATATTTTACTGTATCATATCTTAAACTTTGTCTATTACTAAATATTTTAAATATTTTTTAGTGTAATGATTTAATATTATTGTTTTTTTTTACAGGCTAAACAAAGAGCTACAATAAAATGGCTTCTGTCAAAAGCATACAATAATAGAATTCCAGAAAATGTTATTGAGCCATTTTATAAAGACCATGATGTAAGTATAAAGTACTTTTAGTCTATGGTTATATTCAATTTATATTTTTAAATATCAATATTAATTTAATATATATATTTTTTTTATGTAGAATCAAGAACATCTAAAACCACCTTTGGTACATTCTTTAGCTAATGCTGAACTTTATTGTCTAGCACTAGGAAATATATATTCTGATCCAAATTATCACAATCTTAATCATTGGGGAGTTATCCAAGCTTTGAATAAAAAGGGTGTGAGTGTAAATGACCCATCAGTAACAGAAACTGTTTTAATTCAAACAACACCTTTAAAACTTGTAAGTTTTTGTTAGAATTATTTAAATATTGTTCGTAATTTATTGCTAAATCATATATTATTAGCATTCAATGCTAACACACATTATATATATATATTTTCGTAATAAAATATTGATTCATGTTTTTGTAGTTAAATTAAATTAATTTAACTGAAAATTATGATATTTGTTAACCGTGATTATTTTTAATTTAAATTAATTATTATTTTATTTTAATGTTATTAATTTGTATAGAGTGCTCACATGGCAATAATGGAAGCTGTTATGACATTGTATGCAAAAGAAGTGGCAACACCTAACTGTGTGATGGCTGCTATACAAAGACTGAATCATGTTCCCCATAGAATCACTATTGTAATGCCTGAGGATAATGAAAAAGCTATTTTATTATGGGTTAATCGTACTGTAGAGGCTTTAAAACATCGAATATCAAGTTCACAAATGGTTAGTATTTTTTTAATACTTTTTCAATATAATTATTGTTTTTAATTTATTGAATTTTGGTATTTAAATCTAGGAGAATTCGTCTGTACCCGACATTGCCCCTGTGAATGACTTCCATGAAATCAGTGATGGTGCAGCTATAGCAGCGTTGATATCTTTTTATTGTCCTGATGAATTGCCTTGGCAGTATATTACTGTATCTAAAGCACCAACATCTACCGACTGTATAAAAAATTTTAGTGTTATAAATGATTTTTGTGATCACAGTTTGCCTTTTAGCATATTTCACATGAGGCCACAGGATGTATATTATATAAGAGGGTACTAATATGATTATAATTTTATGAAGTTTATTATAAATATTAATGTCTTTATTTTAATAGGTCTATGAAAACAAATTTAATTGCATTTTTTGCTGATTTGTTCAATGTTTTGGAAATACATCCAGCTAAATGTGTCAGTTTCAATCAGGGTAGAAGTGATTTGGCAGACGGTAATTAAAATTATTCAATTTTATTCATCTAAATATGATTTTGTGGACGTGGAATTAATACTATCTTCTAATAATTTTTTATGCTTATGAATGGCTGAAGTATGAATATAATAAGTCAGATATATTTTTAGAAACCATTCTACACATATTTTCATTTTAAACACCTGCAACATTTATCATAATCGAATTTTTTTTTTCTAAAACTTTTAATATTTTATGTTCATCTATATATGGTGAGAACTATAAATATAATTATTTTAATTTGAATTTACTTCAAAAATTAAACTAACTATTTGCTATTCACATTTAAAATATATAATTTTTTCTTCAAATTTTAATAAGCAAAAAAAAAAAATAAAAATACCTACATGATGACATTAACATTATAAATAATAACAATTTTAAAAAGTTTGGGTTATTTAAAATGTTTATATTTTAGCTAAACATTATACATTATATTATAGTAATAATCATATTAATAAGTCAAATATGTAGTTAAAATTATATTAAAAATAATTTTAATATTCAACATGATATAATTATGATAGTTAACCAATTCAGGAAATATTAGTTAAGTTTTACAAGATAAATTTATGCAATCAATATTAGTATTATTAAAAAATGATTAAATTTAATTACACGTTCACAGCAAATTATTTATTTCATACATAAACCAGTATATATTTATTGTGATTTTTTAATTAAATTTGACATTTTTATCATACAATTATTGAATTGAAAAGGATAAGTTAAAATATTGAAAATTTTTTACCATTTAAAATAAAATATTCTACAAAAATGAAATAAAATTAGCTGATTCAATAAATTAAATAAATTGTTTGTACAATCACATTTATATGCAAATTTTTTTGATATAGATAATGTATATATATTTAAAATCCCTTGATTTTGCATGATCGTCATTCTAACTTTAAATTTTTGGTTGAACGAATGGATATTATTTTATTATTTAACATTTTTAACTTTTTTAACCAACAAATAATACATTATATAACCATTATAAATAAAATAATACAAAAAAAGGGGTTACATAAAAAGTTTGATAAAAAAAGATTCAAACCATTATAGAATTTTTTTGCTTGTGGTAATAGCATATCCGAGAAATATCCACGGAGTAGCGCATAAACGTTTGTTACCTCAAGCAATTTCTGTTATACCGGATCTCCGCAGTAATTTGGATTCACATTCAACAGGGTTTACAGGTATCTGAATAATATTCGAGTTGGTTATGAGTTTATTTTTGTTTGTGTGTTTTTATATATATATCAATGCCTCTAAGATTCAAATATCACCGCATAGCTTTGTTTGTATTTTTTACACCTTTCTTTTTATTATTATTTTATTATTTTGAGTTTTAGATCATTTTCCAAGATCAAATTTGGATAATATTAATACTCCTTAATACAGTTTTTGACATTGTCAATGTGTGTTTATTATTAACTGTTTGCTAATGTTTGCAATAATTAATATGTAATGGAATAAGCTATATTAAAAATGGAATTTAATTGAAGGTTTAACACGTTTTTTATATTTTATGCATGTTACCCTGTGATGTTTATGTATGGCATTTCAATTTTTGTGAATGTTAAATAAAAAAAATAGATCGATAAAGTGTTATTTATTTTTAAAGGAAAATAAATTTTATTTATTTGTTTTCTTTTATTAGTTTTATAAATAATTTTACATTTTTAGTATTTCATTTTATCATTTTTCAAATTTAGTTAATTGTTAAAATATTTATAGAAAACTAAACAAATATTTTTCAACGCCAACTTTTCTTGTTTATAAAGTTATAAATTATATATATTGACTAAAAAAGAGTCTTGAATAATAAATTTCTTTTGTAAGTATTTACTGCTAAATGGTACATTTTCTTTTTAAAAGTATAAATATGTTTTATAGATTTAAAATTTTTAGACACTACCTATAATATAAATGTTATTAAAGTAATAAAGTTATTACATTTTAAATTCTAATTCATATCTAGGAGGTATATTTAAGTAAACTAGCTTATGTATTTCTTTATATTACCTAAATGCTGTATTATAAATAATTAATGCCTCCTTGGGGAACCCAATTTTTAAAAAAATCAATATTATATAGAAAATTTAACACTTAAAATATTGAAAATATTTTCATAGATGAAGACAAAATATTAAATTTGATTTGTTCATTTATTATAATACAAACATTTTATCAAAAGTCAATTTCTAAAATTATTTTTTTTAGTCATTTTTCTTGTTTTGTTTATGATGTACTTATATCATAATCCTGATGTAGTTAAATGTTGTGAAGTGTTATATGTATATATATTGTTTTTTTCTTATCTAATTATAACACTTAAATATTATAGTTGCAACTATTTACGTAGTATTTTGTCTGTAGGCATGGCACATAACAATTCTGTGAAAAAAGTTTCAAATACAATAATGCCTCAGCCGCCACAAGACGGAAAAAATACTAGCCGGTATTTAAAGAATTTTGAAAAAAAATGTTTTACAATTTGTTTTAATACTTTTGAGTTTCTAGATGTAATGGTGAAGAACAATTTGTCGTTCATCGTAATCGTTCTGTTCTCACACTAAATTCAATGTTAAATCCCAGTAATGGTGATGCTAACAATGATGTAGCAGCAGGTAAACCGACACATTGGGAAGACACACGAAAACAGTCTTATGCAGGTCGACGATCAAGAAGAAATTCATTTTCTGAAGATTCACAAGTATGTTTTACCAATATTCATTATAATATATTCAATTTTTTTTGAATAATTTACTAATTTTATAACTATTAAATTATAAATTAAATTTGTATTTTAATAGTTAACGGTCGAAAATTTTGGTGGGTCACAAGATAATTTACATTTCCTTGGTCGAAATCCAGACAAAGAACCTGCTATACACGTTGGACGAAAAGATAGCATTAGCAAAGTAATTAATTCTCACTCTCAAGAAAATGATAGTTCTGGTGTTCATAATCTATTACAACACTCTAATACTAGTCCAGGTACTTTTATATTAATCAATAAGGTCTGTGAAACGTTTCTTATACATTTCCACATTTTAGCAATGTCAAGGGTTTCTAGTGATGCATCCAACAATAGCCAAGGACTTCAACGAATGTTGTATGATAGTTTTGACGATGTAGAATCTGTTGTTCAACCTCCTATGCCTACACTTAAACGCAGTTTGTCATATGTTGATACTACTACACAACCTATGAATCCATCTAGTACAACTACATGGTTACAACAAAGTTCTTCATCTGCTGCTCACAGTGATCATGGTAATGCTACTAAATAATTTAGTCTTATAATCATTATTGCATATTTGTTATTAAAAAATAACAATTTAAATTTACTATAATTAACTTTAGGAGATGATTCTGAAAGTGATGGTTCTGTTATGAGTTCACAATTGCTCAATATAAAATTAAAATTAGAAGAAAAAAGGAGACAGATTGAAAACGACAAACGTAAAATGGAATCTCTTATGAATCGACAAAGACAACAAGTAGGAAAAGCTGCGTTCTTCCAAGCTGTTACAAGGGTAATATTTAAACGTTTACATATTTTTGGATAAAAATATAAGAATATGATGTGTTTGGTTTTTTAGAGTAAAAATGGTGGTAGAAATTTACAAAGCCCTGATTCAAACTATAGCAGAATGATGTTTAATGATGGTAATATTTCACCATCTTCTGTTAAAACTGCTCAGCAATCTTTTTCGTTTCAGGTATTTGTATAAATTGTTGTTATTTTATTTAGTATGCTTTATTATTTAATACTGATAAATCATTTGTTATAAAAGGATAATGGGTTAGAAAGTAAATGGTCTGATCGAATGAGTCAATATACGGATGAACGTAAGACACCTGATTTAGATCACATAAATACAGAAGATTACAATACCTTATCCAAGTTAATATTATTATTTATTAATTATTAATATTCTAATTAGGGATGAGAAGTTATAGAAGCTAAAATAGACAAAATATGCATGCAAATATGCAAGGAAAAATTATGATATATGCATAAAAAATTTAAAAATATGCAAAAAATATATTATAATATGCAATTTTTTCCATAAATAAAAACATGTTTAAAATAAATTAATATAAAAATAAATATATAGTATAAAAATCAATATAAAAATGATTGGTAAGTGTATTGATTATATATTGATAGTCAGGTGATTTAATCTAAAAAATAAAAATGCAATTTTATAAATTATAAGTTTTGTAATATACTAATATATTTGTTAATAATTTTTCAAACTTGTAAATTTGTTGCATTGAACCTTATATACCTACCTACTATTAAATATTACAATTCTACAATTTTCAAATTTGTTATCTGCATTTTTATTTTATTGATTATTGCAGACTACGAACACATACAATTCTATAAAATAATAAATTTTTCATGTCAGTTGTATTAAATTCCACATAATTTTACTAAATATGCATTTTTATGCA